>MU826353.1:3345975-3582904 GCA_029204205.1 Desmophyllum pertusum
AAGGGTAAAAGGAGATTTAACTAATTCAAGAAAAGTGCATGGATGAATCAGAATGAATACAAAACAAGTAACTTACATTCACCAAGTTGTTTACACATTCCAGCATGTCTGGGACTCTGTAACATTTATTATGCATGTGCTAAAACATTTCTTTCTGAAAGCAAGAATATGGTTTCAAACTTATTCTCGAAGGGAGGTTATGTTGGGCTTTCCTGTTGTTGTCATTCAAACCAGGCAATTTTGTATTTTCAAATGTAATTTTGTATTTACATTTAATAATATAGCGCATGTACATGTGTGCAATCATAATTTGCTGAGTTTGATGACGATAAAATGCAAAAAAGTTTACGCTAAAACACCCCAAAATGCTTTGACCCAGAAGCTGGTATGTTTTACAAAAACTAAAATGTTTAGCACAACCCTTGCTGTAATTTCTACAGCAAAATAAAAGGACCTAAAGACACGACAATGTTCAGAACAGCAAACAAAAACATTAGAAATATAATTACCTTGGCGCCATTCAGTGACGATATCCCGAAGCAATTCCAAGCCAAAGAAAGAAGCACAACAAAAATTGATCAATGCTGGTAAGAGTAGTTGCATGTTTTGTTCGCTATTCTCGGATCGGACTCGAGAAGTTCCGCACGTTTCAGCTGTCCGCCTTCTTCTACTATCGAAACGCCACCGGCGTACAGGACTAGATAATCCTTCCACAAATTATTTAGTTTGTGTCATATCCTCTCTCCTGAATACCTCAGAGTGACAAGGTTGAAATTTTCGTTCTTTGAGAAGTCCAATTTTACAAGCAAACACTTTTTACCATGGCCTCTGCTGGCCATCCGAGTTGCTTCGCAAAATCTGTCACACTTTATACGCCATATAAGCCACAATGAATTGTACCTCACTAGAAGATCACAAGAGCAAAAATACTGAAATTCTAACCAGTGTTCAATTCATTGTGGCTTACATGACCATCAGTGTGGACAAATTTTGTTCACAGAAAAATGTTGACAAAAAATTGTTGACAAGTCACGTGACCGCTAAGCCATATGTATATCTCGAGATTACGTCATAATCCCGAGATAAAAATGGCTACTGCGGGCAATAATGGAAACGCTGGAAAGTTGGAACAAGCGCATAAGAGAAATCACACAAGGATGGAGGCCGGAGGATGTGTGAAACATGGACAAAAACCAGTAGCTTTTGGAGAGTTCTACCTGATACAAGCCTGAAAGAAAAGGGACAGCAATGTAGGGGCAGAAAGCAGGCTAAGCAGAGGAACACGTAGGCATTTTTCGTAAATGCTGCGGGGAAAAACATACATCCATATTCAACTATATACATTGTCACTCACATATATTACATCAGGACTCACATTCACATTTCGAGTCTTGCATATGTATATCAACATTCGCATATATATAGACGACGATTCACTTATAAACATCGAAAAGTCGTATATGAACATCCGGACTCGCATTCACATTTCGAGTCTTGCATATGTATATCAACATTCGCATATATACATCAAGATAGACATGTGTGAAGTACCAGGTCTACACTCTGAAGTAACCGCTGGTCAGTAACGCTGCTGCACTTTTTCCATGTGGCCTGTTGTGCGGCAAAATGGCGGGTCAGTCCCGTAAGAGTGCCGATAAAGTTAGCGAAGAGAAATTGACATCGATAGTTCGTAGAGTATACACTGCTCTTCAAGGAGATACAACAGCAACAGTTAACAGATCCGACAGTGCTCAATTTACCTCATTGGAACAAGAACTCAGTAGAAGATTTGACAAACCACATAGTAGAGGTCGTGGAGGACTGTCAGGTCTGTCAGTGGCACAACAATCTGGTGGATCAGGATACAATCCTGGAATTAACTACGGTCATCTAGGGAAAGGGAAAGGAAAGGGAGGTTTGCAAACAAAAAGTAGCAGTCTCAAGTACTACCGACGAAATAGTTGATTCTCCTTCCTTCCTTCCTTGTACCATGTTGGGACAACAAACGTAAGCTGCAAGAACTTGGATTAATTATCGATGGCTTTCCATTTGACAAGTCGTGGGACGATACCTGTAATATATTGTCAGTTTATAACTAGACTCTCAATACATGAGGACAGATCCAACATGGCGGTTTCAACACAACTTTATTTCCTAAGCATTCTGGGTATTACAAAGTTCCCTAAGGACTATGGGTACTTAATATATTACACTGCTTTCCCCTCAGGGATTAGATGTAACTACAACAGGTAACAAAAACTTTAACAATAATAACAACTACAGATTAAGTCGATCAACAGATTTACTGATTCTCTGTGAACACCTCAAGACAACTGTCAGTGGCGTGCTTACATTTTCTTGATTAAAGCTAGGCTCAACCTCTTCATCTGAGCCACTTACTGGTAGCTGTGGTACACTGTTAGAAACTGGACTAACACCTATAACTGGGGTAGATTGCTCACAAGACTCCAGGACAGAAATGTCCAACTCACTGGTCTCACTAGGCATTTGATCACGAGCTCTAATCAAATGATCTGCATGAACATATCTAGTTTTATATCCAGTCTTAACCAGATAAGTTCTAGGTCCACAAACCTTATAGTCCGGGTGCCCACGCTGAGGAAGGGGGTTAAAAACTGGTTCCGTTTACTTGACGAGCTAACAAATTCTGACATACCCATCCTTGTTCCTTAGACCTTGGAAGATAAATCTGGGATGGCAGTGGAGCTGGCCAGGTGGGCCATGGCAACTGAGAGCACCTAAAAACACTCCACCCCCGTGTCACTTAACCCTATTTAGACGGGGTGGAATCCGTTCCCACAGACTTTAAATGTTTATAACTTTTGAAATATTTAAGCAAAAACCGCCAAACTTTCGGACTTTGTATAAAATTTATCTAGCAATAATTTGGTGATAACGTCATTGTCCACGGAACTTGATGTTTCCATAGCAACCATATTTTGACAGACATGTTTTCCAAAATTTGGAATTTTCCTGTTTTCAATGGTAATGTTTTAACTTTTGCATTTTAGTTAATTTTAGCATGATTTTGTAGGTTTTGATTACTGCTGAGTCATTTTTGGTGGTTTTCTGACGTAATGGAAAAAAATCAAGAACAAGATGATTCTGGCTGTTAGGAAATTATGTTGTAATTCCCACGTCATATGACGTCTTTCCTTTTGGCAGCTTAAGCACAGACGTTGTTTTTGAGCCACGGATGGCAACCAAAAGTCTAATGTTCTCTTCTTTCGCACGTATTATCAACGTTTTGTCCATAAAATGAACTTGTAAATGCTAAAATGCATTGCTGATGGGAGTGAAAGTGCACTGAACAGGAACATTTGCCTTCCAGTTGCTGTCCGTGGCTCAAAAACGTCTGTGAAACATCTCAACCTCAAAGGAAACTTTTTTGGACGTATTACATGTATATACCTCCAAGTTTTATTATCGTAGCTTTCTCCCTTTGGCTGCAAAAGACCAAAAAATCCCGGTCTGAATATAATTAAATAATATAGTATCTTGACAACATTCTGGGACTAGGAGTGAAATAGTTTAATTTCATGTTATTAGACAAAGTATGTTATATGTCTTGAAAATTTGATACATGTAAAAAGAAAAACATGTTGGGGTGTACATGTATGTACACATGTGACCAAATTATGACATCATGCTATTATTGTAGTCAACTTAGGAATCCAATATGGCTGACTATTTTTTATTGACATCTTAACTACAACCTTAGAATGCCTTTTAACAAAAAAGGTCACCTTTTCCTTTATTTTTACAACATACCTTTAATGAAGAATTCCTGAGATAAATATTACAATTTGGTTTGAAGATACAAGACATTTTTCATCCAAAATACAAAATGTCATAAAATGAGTTCACGACAACTTTGGTTACCTATATATGTTTTTGTCTGCCATCATAAACTCGCACATCGGTTATATATTGACGTGAATCTACATAAAAAGGCTTACTTTGCTATGATACCATTACATATAAAGTTCAACTGACACAGCTGCATCTTGCATTTCACCCTTTCTTACATTTGCATACGACTAATCAACTAATTCCAGGAGCCTTTCTGGAGCTGGATCTTTTACCATCAGTTTTGCAACAATTAAGATTCCCCATCATATCCTTACTCCACCCATTTCCATCCCTCGATGTCGTGATATGTTTCTATCCTGAGCATGTTTCCAGATACGAAAACACTGGTATTAGTAGCTCTTTTGACATGATACTAAGCACTGTCTTCAAGGGCAGAAGCTTGCTGCTGTTCAAGTGTTTCTGTGCAAAAAGCTTATACATTAAGTAATGGTCCGTCTAAGAAGTAGGCAAAAGAACAATAGGCCGCGGCAATAGCGGCAGTTGTTTTTTCGTGCTAATTGCTTTAATCAAATTACTTCTAGTGGTTCTCATTGGCTTAGGAGCGTTTAAGCGCGAAATTTGAATTTTGATTTGGTATTAAGATAACTTTAAATAGACATAAACATATTTTTCTTTCGGTTACACATTAGTTTTTGTTTCAAAGAATAACATATTTGAAACTTGGAAATGTTCTGCGTGCTAAACAGCGAAGATTTTGAAATGAAATGCAATTACCACAAGAAGCGTACAGTAATACATCAATCAGCGACCTTGTGAAAAACATTCGGTCATGTTTCACAAAAGAACTGTCAAAAAGTGATTGAACACAGTCACGCATCTTGTGCGCTATCTGTATTTCGCGCGTAATTCCGCGAAAACAGTAACGAAAACAAAAATCTAAAAACGTACATGTGGGATTCGCGAGCCTTACACTGTAATGTTTTCAGCGGCACTTTCTGGTACATGCATAGTTCTCGCGTCGGAAACCTCGAAACACAAATTGCCACCATGTACGGCATATACGGGCATACAGAGGAAATACTCTCAAGATCTTCTGGCTCCAGATAGTCAACTGATAAAAAGTGGCCAAAACATTTGATTGCACGACTATCGAGTTGGTATAAAGTGGAAGCGAAAGACTACACTCGTTGCGTACGTGATAAACCTGGAAAAGTTAGAGTATTCAGGTGTGATACACTGTTTGCGAAATAATTATTGTCACCTTGCGATTGGAAGAATTTTGTTGTCAAGTTTCCGGTATAAGTTTTCAATGCTAGGTCTCAATTTTATTGCTATCTTCGTTCAGTTGTGTCTGCAGTTTGCCTGAACAAAATGGATCAGAGGTAGGTTGTTTGCTGTAGTTTGCTGGCTGTTTGACCGATCTAAAAGTAGTTCAAATTCGCCGTGAAAGTAGATTGTTTGTTCTGACTCGAAATTTCATTCTATAGAAAGAGGGTTGCTGAGACTAAGCCACGTGGAGATGGTCCCTCAGGATCGAAGCGCACAAGGACTGATTCATGCGTAAGTATATTTGTTCATCCTGGGACTTTTATAGAGCTTTTCCCCTTCAACTCAACTTGGGAAATTGTATTTCTTTGTGTAGAGAGAGGAGTTATGCACGATGTATGGAAAGAATGGCCCATCGCATAAAAAGCGTCTCGTTGGCGATGGACTTAAGCAAGGTAAAGACTTCATACAGCTGGCAGGAGAACTGAACGTAAATACGGCAACTGCCGAGGTTTATGGAATCGATTGTCTCGCTGCTGGACAAGACCTAAATCACCAGTCCATGGCAGAACACCTAGGCGTCACAGATGAGTCATTTGACATGATCCGAAGGGAAATTATCACAATCGAGGACAAAAAACTCCGCACTGTGCGGGACAACTTGGATGATTCGTACACATACAATCAAATACGTTTTGTTTTGGCATGCCTCATTCATGAACTGGAACTGTGATAGGTAATACATGTAACCGAATGGATGCATTCATGTAAGCAGTGTCAAAATCGAAAAATTTGTCTATCTGTATTTCATATAGTTTTGTGACTTTTCATGTACCACACAGTTCCACCTTTTTGTATTATAATTTTTTGGCAGAGGCTGCTTCATTGTGAGAAAAATAAATCAGTGTTTTATGCAAATTCCTCATCTCTTGTTGTCTTTCAATTATTAATTCATTCATTTGTAGGGGCCCTAAAAATTGTCCTGCCCTTCGATGGGGACCAAGAAAAGTTCCTCAAGTATTGTAGCGAATAAGGATGGTGGGGGGGGGGGGGGGGGGGGCTTCCCTAGATCTGCCATTGCATAGTTTCGTCAAAGTCCAGAATTCAATTCTCCTTTGCTATAAATTTCTGTAATAATAATAATAATAGAAATATTGATGAGTTAGAGGGGGGATTGTGATGGAGGAGGGGGTTTGGGAGGGGGGGGTGCGGCAGTTTAGGCAGCTTGGTTGCATAAATTGAAAATTCATCTTTGAAGATATTCCATTATAATAAAAAACACAAGGAATTCAAACCGAACACGGTTCAGAGGAACCCGAACCATCAGTCACCAGGCCCCAGTTGGTCAAAGGATTGATGATAACTCTATCCACTGGATGGATCGCTATCCAGTGGAAAGATTTATCCATCCTTTTAACAACCAGGGCCAGCTGTTTCAACCAAAAACAGTTAGAAATTTGCTATATCAATATACAGTATTGAGCATGGCCTATTTGTTTTCACTTGACAACACTAGATGAAAGAAAACAAAGCTTTATTTTCGCATTCCTGTACATAAAATAATTTCTAGATGTGATTTTTACATTGGCCACTTGTGTTCCCAACTTTTGGAAAGAGTAATCCAACACAATTCCGTAAAGGGAACAGATTTATCAACAAGACTATATGTAACAATGTACCGGTATCCTTGATATGATACAAATCTGAAGACAATAGTTATTACTAGCTCAGTATTCTTGTTATAAAATAGCCTACAGGTACATGTAGCAATCCAAAAAAGGAAATTTGATGAAGTCAAAACACCACATCAATCTTGAGTTTGGACACTGCCTTGAGCTTCAAATTACATTAAGATAGTAAATTTCCAGTTTTACTGGTTCAACATCAGTTTTCTTTGAGACAATCAGGTCTTTCAGTGTCATGGATACTAAATACATAACAGGACCCTTCTGGAAGATTGTACCCAAGGTACTATGTTTAGCAAAATTAACTTTAAGGAACTGAGTCACATCAAGCAATATTATTGACCATGAGTGATGGATAAAATGCACTAGCCCGACAGAAAAATCCACTAGCCCTGGGCTATCGGACAGCACTTTCTTTGCACTCTGGACGTCTCCAGTCTCAGTACTAAAACTACAATGCTCGTCAAAACGCCTTGGGACACTTAACAAAATAACACCTGTTTGAAATGAGAAGTCAGTATTCAATTTTTCAAATCCCCCCCCCCCCCCCCCCCCCCCCCGGGAGGTGAAGACAACGACCATTTGTTGGCGAAAAGAAGAAGTGTCCCAAGACTTTTGACGATAATTGTAGTAGCCTAAGGTAATAAACTCGAGGCAAAATGCCAAATTTAGCTGTATACAACCTCGGTTACTGATCCTAGAGTAAGAGGGGTGTGCCAATGGAAATCCATCATTGTGTTAATCCACTCTGCAAATGGCTCTCCATTTCCAGGAGGAACACTGGCTATTAGTGCCCCACTGTCTTTGTGGGAATGCGAATCTACAAAATATAGATCTCCAGAATTGTCAACAAACAATAACATTGTTCTCCCAGAGGCGCAAAATAAGTGTAAACTTCTCTCTTTCCTTTGTGATAATTCGTTAAGCCAATCTCCTAGCAACTGCTTTGCAGATAACCCAAACAAATCCCTTTGTTGTCCAAGGCACACTACACCACACTCGTCTCCTGCCATTTCAACTGCCTCATCTGCATCCAAGTCCACACCTTCATGCCCACATAGTTCATCGTGTAATTCATTTCCACGAATTATTGCCTCCTCAAGAGCATCTTTCCATTGTGATGGCAACATTAGTCCTTCCCTTGGGGTTAAAAGACCTTTAGAAGCCACATGACCATAGCTACAAACAGATCAATGCACAGGCATTGCTTCCATTTCTACCCATTATCGTTGACTGGCTGAAATTTTCTTGAAATGACCACTCAATTGCCACACTTGAGAACTGTGATAGAGAACCAAACACACCATGTTGTGCTTGTACGGAGGCAGATGGCACGCTGGCTGATACGGAGGCAGGCGGCACGCTGGCTGGTACGGCGGCAGGCGGCACGCTGGTTGGTACAGAAGCCGACCGTACACTGGCTGGTACAGAGGCAGGTGGCATGCTGGCTGGTACGGGGGCAGGTGGCACGCTGGCTGGTACGGCGGCAGGCGGCGCGCTGGCTGGTACAGAAGCCGACCGTACACTGGCTGGTACAGAGGCAGGTGGCATGCTGGCTGGTATGGGGGGCAGGTGGCATGCTGGCTGGTACGGCGGCAGGCGGCATGCTGGCTGGTACGGAGGCAGGCGGCACGCTGGCTGATACAGAGGCCGACCGTACACTGGCAGCAACAGAGGCAGGTGGCATGCTGGCTGGTACGGTGGTAGGTGGCATGCTGGCTGGTACAGAGGACGACCGCACACTGGCAGAAGGAATGGTGGCTGGAATACAGGAAGGAAGCGTACCAGCTGGTAGATTTTTGTTTTTGCGATGGTACGTACTCCACCAAGACTTGATTTGAGTTTCTGTTAGAACTCCTAACCCTGCTTGTTCCATTGCTCTCATCGCATCTTTTGGTTCGGCCCTAATTCGATTTATCGCTTGCCTGTTATAAAACTGAACCATTATGTCTTTCTGGGCTTGGCTGAAAATGGTCCTTTTTCCAGGACCATGCTTTAACGCGTACCCCTTTTCTGGTCTTTGAGACAAATACTGGTCCACCTCGATTGGATTCAGAGATGAGACAACGGGCTGCTCAGGCGCATGTTGAATAAATCGTACAGCATAGCTCTCACTGTTGGAGGCTGGGAAGGGAGAAGGACACAGAATGGGTTCTGATGCTGGTTGATCTTCAGATGTTTCAGCCCCAGTTGCACCAGCAATTGGAACTTGACGTCCAGATAGTTGTGATATCTGTGTGCTGGTCTTACTGATAGCCATTTCCATGCCTGCCAATGATCTCATAATCAGGCCACCTTCATATTCACCTTCATCTGGGAACGTGAAGTTTCCATATAAGGAAATGTCTTTTAAAGTTCCAACTTTCTTGGACAGCGAACGATTTATCAAGAGCTTCTTACACGATGCATTTTTCATAGTCTGCAAAATAAAGATATTTGGAATATAATAAGATTTTTTTCCTCATAACATGGTTGGTATACACATGTACTAGTGTAATTTTTTACATACATTGTATCTACTGTACATGTAATACATGTAGATAATACCAAACATGTTTTAACTGTGCTTTCTAAATTCTGTAGAATTCATTTGATACATGTACATTCACAATATTTTTTTTTTGCCAAATTGTCGAAAAAATCATAATTCTCAGTGGTGTTTTATAACAGCTTAACTTACTGCAGAGTGTAGACAGGGTAACTGGACATTTTTGAAACCATAATTATTATGAAAGTGGCTCATTTATCAGGAATTTTTGGAAGCTAATTAATGAAGCGAATCATAATAATCACTAATCACTCTGCTCGAGCTCTGCTACAGTATCTAGTAAAACCATTTTAATAGTTGCTTTTTAAAACCTTTTTTAACTTTGTCAAATACAGCTACATGTATGCTTGAAAACTAACATGTCATACATTGTACACGGTACTTTGTATCCACAAATACTGTAAGACTGATTACCTCGACTAATTCTGCAACTTGCTCCCCACTTTCCAAGTCGTTGCCCATACGCACCCAACGCACTATCTTGTGGCTGATGTGGGCAAAATGAGAATCAAGCCTGGACTTCCCTTCGCCAGCTTCAAAGTTGTTATACTCCTTGATTGTGATGTTGAAGACTCTGTTTACCTCTGTCAAGTAGTAAAGAACTCCACTATTGTGATAATGTGGTCCATTATCTAAAAGAAAATATAAATATTTATAAATATTATAACCAGCTGTGTTTATTTTAAGTAAATTTGGCAAATCGAGGAGAATTTGTTGCATATGGAATGATATTTTATATTTTGAATTATGTCATACACTGTACATGTACATGTATGTACATGTTTACAATAATTTTGTATGGCTGTAACACTGTATGACAGGAGTTACTACCAAGCCATACAGTAAAATGTCTGCAACTGTTGCAACTATTGAATGCGCAATAATAAAATAATTATTGCATGTTCTTTATTTTGAGATTTATTATCATAGATCACTATAATACCATTGTAGCAATAATTTGTGTTAAACAAATGCATGTACATGCGCCGAACCGTGAAACACTCCCTTTAAAGGAGCTAAATTTGATTAAACAAAATTGTTTTTGTTCTCCATTCGCAATCTGTCTCTTCTCCCTCCTCAATCATCCTTGTTCCTGTTTGGTTTCTTATCACCTCTCCCCATGTTTTTCTACCTTCATAAACTATTATTTTGAGGCTTTTTTGAAGGTGATATTGCACTCCTTAATAGCAAAACCCTTCTGCATTTAAATCATAAATTGTAACATGAAGCATACCAGAAAACAAGTAGACTGAAAAACCAGGATAAACCGACTCCAACCATCGAAAACCAATGTCTAGAGCACTCTGCGTAAACCAAGCATCTTGTTTGGTATCTTCTGACCATAGGTCAATGACCTCTGCCTTTCGTTGGTTCCCTGCCACCTACATGTAAGGTACCAAAAATTACTTATAATGAAATTGTCCTGTACATTTACAAGCTCTAAAGTAAACACCAACAGTAACAACAAAATTAAATTATGTTTTTGACTATAGGAATTGTTTGAACCAGTGATGTTTGATTGACTGTTTTAACATGTATTGTTTTCCACTGGCTGAGGCACGAATGAAGCAGAAAACGTTTTTCTCACACACATCTGGGGGCTTTGGTGCTAGTGTGCTGGGGGTCTAAATGTAGGTCACATGGTTTGTCAAGGTTATCAGTTGCCTTGTTGCCTTCACCATTGCCTGACCTCTCTCCCCCGACCTCCCTCCCCCGCCCGCCCACCCTTGCCATCTACATGTAGGTGTCGTTATTTTATTCTTGTAAGGCCCTCGTGGGCCGTGAGTTTTATGTACCGGTTGCTTGTTCATGTACCTCCCGGTAAATTGTTCCAGTTGTTGCCCATTTGTAATGTTTTGCTACATTTATCGTAAAGGTCAGGTTGTGTGGTTGGGCTTGGCATTGGTACCAGTTGTGTGTGAGAAGTTAGCTTTACAAAGTAAGAGCAGCATGCCCTAAGCAAATATTTCTTCCATTATTGGGTTGAAGCTTGTTCACAGACAATCTAAGTGCTTTAGTTTTTGATAATTATTTTTAAAAATAAATACATAACAGAGGTCCTTATCAAGAAGAACTTTGGAATAAGTTTTTCTGTATCCAAATAGAACCTGCTTTACTATAAGAGTAGGAAAATGTTAGCTCCTTATACATGTATAAACAATAATTGGTATGACACTTACCTGAGCTATTACAAAGAACCCATGAAGAGAAATCCCACGCTTCCCATACCATTCTCGTTGATTTTCTCGTGTCCTCAATCCCAGCTCCACTTTCATTTTGTAATCGATGATTACCACAATTTCACCAGGGCGAAGATTTGCAAGGACAAATCGGTAATAGTCACCCTGGTGTTTGGTGCGGACAAGATGAGATAGATATTCTCTGTGGTTGGACTCGATCTGCTCACAGGACTTGGTGAGGGTTGCCTTTTTCTGAGGATTGCCAACCTTTCCCACTGCTTCTTCCACCTCATTCCTGACTTGGTGAAACTTGTCCATATCTGGTGAACTGTGTGTGTGTTCGATTGGACATTGGCCCAGAGCATAGTCCAAACACAATTCAGAGCAATCTGAATGCCTCACCAACTACAACAGAAAAGTATAAATAAAATGTGTTTTCTACATAAGTGAATGAATGTTTCATGCCATGGCTAAAGACAGCTTGTTTACACATTAATAATACGCTTCAAAAAATTACTCCATTCTGATTAGCTAAGAGCAGTGCAGTTCAAAATATTTTCATGTTTTTATCAGAGTAGTGGTAGTCAAACTCTTGTTATAGCCAGCCTTTGTGACAGTCATGCTTAAGAAAACAGGCAAGCAAAGATACATACTACATGTATTTTATAACCCTTATGCATGTTTTACATCAGACTAGCTAATTTCGCCCCCAAGCCTTCCAAAATGCAAACTTTTTTTGAAGTGAATTTCCAAAGCAGCTACTGTATAACCACATGAAAACATTATAAAGGTAGCAGAGGTTTGGAAATAATTTTGTGTAAACAAGGCTTGGGGTGATTTTTCTGACACAATCATGCATAAGACCCACTTCAGTGTACAGTACAATAATATTATTATGTATTGGCTACCTCCTTTGAAAACTGCAGCTTTAGAAACTTTTGATGCTCTCTTGTAGTCTGCACAAGCTGAGAAAGTGGAGTGTCCAAGACACCCTCCATGTTGAGATCATCCAAAAGCATCAGAAGAGATTCAAAGTTTGTATGTCCAAAATCGTCACATAGATTGCATAGTCCTGCAAGCATGGTATTTGTCCTAAAATTCTTTGGCAGATGTGTATAGATGTAGGTCCTTTTCAAACCATTTGGGAACTTTAACTGGTATTGCTGGATGACATCCTTTATATCGCTCTGCCAATAATGAACACCGGTCTCCTTGCCATCCACAAGAACACTTCTGCAAGATGATGGCCTTGAGATGTCATCTTGTTGGATGAAATCTTGAAATTCATGAATAATTTCTGGGCTCACAGCCTGCCGGGTGAAAGTTAGGCCATCTCGAGGGGCACCACCTCTGCCAAACAATAGGGCGTGGACTCTTGCTGCAGTAATGGTTCCCTTCGAGCAAAGAAAATATGATTGCAGTGTTGACTGTGAAAAGTCCTGCGCAACAATTGATAGCAGCCTCCGTCGTTCATCACCAAACATGCTCACTCTTCCAATTGCCTTGGCTGTCTCTGTCCTAGACTTTCCTCGAGTCACTCCATCGACCTGCAAGTTGCTTCCTTTTAGACTACCAGCAATCAAAAGTTTCTGGGTTATCTTTGCTCCTTGTGCCCTTATTAATTTGCTGGTTTCTTTGTCCTTTGAGGCCTGGTAATCTTTTGCCAATGCTTTCAAAAACTTATCATCGTTGCCATCTGAGTTCATTGGAAAAACATCAGGGAATTTGTATTGGAACTTTTGACTGGCAAGAATGTCTCTCATTATCACACAAGTTCCCTGTGAACCAAGGGAAGTGTAGTTCTCTAGCAGGCTATCGATTTCGTCCATTATTTCAGCCATCAATTCTCTTTTGCGTCGATCTCCAAGGGCCTCGTATCCGTAGCGGGATTGCACCGTTTCAGGAAATTGACAAGCTTTGTCCTGTAAATCCTTCCACGTGCTGCTGCCTTCCAAAAGCTCTTCGTTACAAGATGGACCGGGCTCGACCAGAAAGCTCTCATCATCGGTTTCAATTGTTGCGGGAAATGAATTGTCTTGAGATGTCGAAGAATTCGCATTAAATGCACTCTAAAGAGAACAGATATTGAATGAATAAGAAACCAAACATACAGCCTCTGAAATGAAAACAATTTGCCACCAAAGTGTGAAATTTTCACGTTACTTTAGCTTACCTCAAGTGAGTCACATTTCCTTTCGAGTTTAATTCTGGCTCGGCAGAATTTACATATCTTTCGTTTCCTCTCCTTATGGCCAGTTAAACTCCATTTTCCCAAACCACAAAACTTGCCCTCGATGTAAGTGACAGAAATACAGCTCCTTCGCTCCAATCGGTCCATAACCCCACTCCGAATGTTGTGGACAACAACAGGCACGAGTAAATGGCGTTCCAGCTACTTTCTGCATTTTTAATGCGATAAATAACTTTGAATTTGAATAAATAAACTATATGTATATGATAGATAACGTTTTGATAAAAATTTCAAGAGATTTAAGAACGTGGAAGACGTGAACTGTTCGATGATTTCGCAAATCCAATATGGCGTCGCATGATGCGTTCGCGGGTCAACATGTTTTCGGCTATAACTTTTGATTGGCTCGCAGAACAATGCTCAAATTTGACCGTGAGATAGAACTAAGGGGCATGGGGCAAATAATGCAAAAAAAAGTTGTTGATGTCGCTTTTCTATTGTATTTTTTCCCGATTTTTCGATCTTGACCAATCAAATTCGTCCATTTAATTGAAATTAAAAATTAATAGTTCGCACTTTTTTAATCGATTTTGCCAACGGTCTGCCTACTTCTTAGACGGATCATTACTTAAACCATGGTCAAAATTCCAAGTGACTTTTCCATATCAACGTCCAATGAATTTGAACATGACTGATAGCTGTGCAGTATGTACCGAGGTTCTTCAGTCCATCAAGGTCATCTTTACGTTTCATCAGTGTAGAAAATGCCATTTTTCCAATGCTTATAGAGGCTTTGTGGAATCAAAGCCAGTCAAAACATGAATGGTAGATAACATATTGCGGCATATGCACCCACTTTTTAACAGCATCGTACACTGGAGTGAATCTTCTGTTTCTTTCCATTCCTGTATGGAACCAAAGCTCGTGAATGGTGTATAAAGTGATGCCAACAAAGAACTGTTGTGTCTGGGGAGAAGATGACAATCCTCTTTGAGGCATTCTTGATGTCTAGCTAGGGTCTGGTCAACAACCTTCTGCATCCTCACGGTCTGAAATGCAGAATTGAGAATGCTCCTTTACAGCGTTTTGGTGCTTTTTATTGCTGACCAGCCTTGTGATGCTAAATTTAATGTTTGTCCATCCTTGAGCTGCAGGGATGTTTTGCATACCAATCAAAAAGTAAACATGACAAAAGATTGGATTAATTTTTTACACTTGAATTGACAGGTAACGTTTCGGACTGGCAGGCAACTTTGTTTCTCTGCTCCGAACCCGGATTTCTACTATTTTCATGACATCTTTTGGATCTTTTTCCAGACTTAATTGAAGCTGAAGTCCACATCATATCTGTCTGGAACAACATGGACACGGTAGGCGAAATGGAATTTAGCCATAATAGTTGCTGCAATTGTGTCTGGTAGCTCTCTCAATGTTTTAATCTTTCCCTTGAGCAAATCTGAATTTCTCCCAGGAGGTCAACAATGTAAGCTGTTTGATCGCCAGTAGAATGTGTGCTCTGGGCATCATTGTCCATTTCTAGTTCCTTCAGTATAGAATACTATTGTTTGGTTTTCCTCAGAGAGCCGTCCATGCTGTCTAATGCAAGAGGAACTGATGCATGTTCATATGACTGTACTTCCTGTAGATTTATGTCGTGGTTCTTTGCTACAACAAGAAGTCTACTAAGCACCGTCTAATGTTGATTGCCTTCATTGTTTGTTTGCTTTTACTCAGTTTGATCGATTGAGGGTTTTGATGTTGAATTTCTTGAAAGGATTCCAGAAATCACCTGTATTAGTTTTTCCCTTGAAGCTAAAGGCATCACAAAGGATTCTCAGAGAAAAGCATTGCTCCTTCACTGTGCTAGACAAGACGTTCAGGATATTTTCAACACCTTGACAGACCCAGGGCTGGTTCCAGAAAGACACCGAATATGTGAAAGCCCATGAGGTCGCTGGATGGATATTTCTCCCCGCAAGTTAACATCCCCTTTGAAAGGCACAAGTTCCAACAGGCGAAACAAAGAGTCGGAAACAGCGGATCAATTTGTGATGAGATTATTTCAGCTGTTAGAGAATTGTGAACGTGGAGAGGCCAAGGAAGAACATCTCCGTGATCAGCTAATCGATAAGTGTAGGTTACACAATCTCCGCAAGAAATTACTAGAGGTAGGTGGAACACTCACAACTCAAGAAAGCACAAGAGATTGCAAGATCAATGGAAACGGCGGAAAGACAAGCCAAAGCAGATAGAGAATGATTCCAGCAGTGAAAGTGTGCATACATTGGAGGATAAATACCATGACTCTGGAAGTGGGAAGAGAGGAAATTGCTACCGATGTGGGCTAGAGGCACATTTCGCTTGAGACCCGGAATGCAAAGCCAGATCAGTTACCTGCCCAAAATGTAAGAGGACTGGACACTTAGCAAGGTGTTACAGAACCAAGATTGAAGATACAACCAAGAGAGGAAACATTCACCATGTCAGCAGAGGACAACGACTTTGCATTTTCAATCAGGATTCAGAGACATACCAACCATAGACATTGAACTTGGAGGGGTCCAACTGAGGGGAGTACTTGTTAACCGGGCGTGCGGCCTGGGGCCCAGCCCGGTTAATAAAATAGCTTCTGTTTTTTTTTTTGTCGTCGATCACTTATACCTCTATCCCCTGCTCTACTCCGCCAAAGTGCTAGGAGGAGAGCTAGGGGTGAGTATGAATATATATGAATGTATTCGCCTTGTGAAAGATTTTCTCCGGGGAAGAACGAAGCCCGGACTCGAGAGAGCGGCGGAAATCGAGCCCTATGTGAACGTTGGACTGGTCCAAATAGATATTAATTTAGGACCGCGTAAACACATCGGAGCGGCGTACAGATTTCGCAACGTCGGTGAGTTTGACTCGTTAAAATATTAAATCATTGTACTCACTACTAGGTGGACACACTAGGAGCGCCATTAGATCAATTTTTTTTTTATCAAGGCTACGTTACATTTCGCCAGGGTCATAATATTGTCCTGTTTGTTTTGTGTGAAATACATTTCTTTTCCGTAAAGGAAAACAGAAACTTGCCCAGACTCGCAGATTTATGTAAACAGAAACTTGCTGAGACGTGCAGATTTATATTTGGACGATTACGTCATAGGGTCACGTCGAATCGTGACTTGAAGAGATTGTCTGTGAGGTGCGTTACGTACATCACATACACTAGAAGCGCCATTAGATCAAATTTTTTATCAAGGCTACGTTACATTTCGCCAGGGTCATAATATTGTCCTGTTTGTTTTGTGTGAAATACATTTCTTTTCCGAAAAGGAAAACAGAAACTTGGCCCAGACTCGCAGATTTATGTAAACAGAAACTTGCTGAGACGTGCAGATTTATATTTGGACGATTACGTCATAGGGTCACGTCGAATCGTGACTTGAAAGAGATTGTCTGTGAGGTGCGTACGTACATCACATACACTGGAAGGCGCCATTAGATCAATTTTTGAGCTATTTTTTTCAAAAAAATAGCTTCTTAGCTGTCGTATTGGACGATGTAGCGAGGTATGTATGTTTGTCCCACCAATCAAAATCGGACTACCATCAACAACACTTAGTTCAACAACCAATGAAATTGCCGTTTGTAAAGCTGCATCAGAAGAAGAGCAATTTTCGGACTGCCATCTTTGTTTGTGTGTAAAGACCGGCATATAACTATAACTAAGACATCGATCCCTTCGAGAAGATGAAGGCAACCTAAGCTGGTAATTAGCGCCAGAAAAGGAAAACCTATTTGAAAGTATCAATGGACGCCGATGCAGCACGCAGTAAGAAACGAAAGGAACAAACATAAAGAAGAAGAAATAGGGGTGTTACGAAAACTACGACCCTCGAAAACTAAGACCTAGTATCCTTTGTATTGTTACTGTTTATATGTTCATTCATGAGATTTTACCAGAAGTCTCTATTATTTTCCCCGGTTGAGAATTCCGCGCTAAAGTAACCCTGTACTTCGAATATTCGAGGATTTGGTGACGAATCATGCCAAACAGAATTTTGATTTTGCTAAACACGCGCTATTGCGATGTTTTGCTGTTTGCTGCAGACCATTTTCACGTGAAGTGGTAAATTCGTGAGCAGATACTAGTATTTTGAAGAGAAAAGTTGAAATATGCTTACGCAAGTTCTCTTGTCTTCTTGTTAATAGTTGACTTTCGGTAAATCTTCTTGGGTTGATTTTATATTCACAGAACTTTTTACGTTTTATGATCTGCAATGTTAACCATTTAATTTCGGTAAAACAGAAATGTATGTAATGTTGATACTTTTGGTTGTAATGCAGGCGTGTGTAACCTGATAATTTTGTTTTTCATGCAAAGGATGTAACCTGATACTTTTGTTTTTTCGTACGCTCGTGATAATTGAATTAGTTCGTGTTTCTCAGTTGGATAAATATCCTGCGTGTTGAATAAAATAAAATCTTTTTCTCTTCGATTTTATCACAAGGATTTTCCAATATATGGTATTTATTTCCAGTTTGGTACAAATTTGCTGCAGTAGAAATATGGATATCGAAAACAAAATATAATTTGAACACTTGTTTTCAAATGTAAATTTAATTAAATTACTTGCTAGCTTAGAGCCTAAATTTGAATAAAAATGATGTTTTTTCTTTGGATTGAAATCAAGAAATTGTTTTCCTTCAAGGTACTGTGACAATTTTGCAGTTCTTGGTGTTCTGCTATGTGAATGTCATTAAATTTTAGCATTTTGTATTTGATTAATGAAATGCATTACAACATGTCAGGGGTCAAAGGGTCATCAATCAAATTTACATGAATATTTTACGCAGACCTTTAATTATTATACGATGATAAGGAGTACAATTTACTATTTAAAACAAACACATTGTACTGCACAAATATTTCTTGATGAACCACAACACAAATGGTTAATGTTTTTAATACCTAAATATAATACTTTGTTGTGACACTTGTCATGTGTAACGCAGGTTTTTGTTCAATTGTCACGCATTCGTTAATTTCCAACTGTTTCTTTGCCTGTTTCTTTACAATAGTTGACTACTATAAAATAAACCCAGGGTGGGGTAGGCTCAGTCTCCAGCTGTGGGTGTTTCGGTGTGCCCGCGATTCCTCTCCACTGGATCGCGGACTGGGGGAGCATGGGTAGCGGACTGCTCTGACATTCAACCCTTGGAGTCTTTGAGTTTGACCAGTCAGTAATAAATGTAACTTTTCAAAATGTTTGGAAAATATTCTTTATCTCAAAACACCAATGCAGTCCAATCTCTCATGTTACGCTTTTAACATCCAAGAACTGCATTATTTTCTAATCGACGACACAAAACGTTATTTTTCAATTTTAAAACTTAAGGTTACCGTGTACCTTCAGGGGTGTCTCAAGTCTAAAAAATGTAGCGTGTCCGGATTTTTTGGACCAATTCTGTCCTTTGAAGGTATATGGTAACCTTAAACCACCCAAGTAAAATTAATAAAATATAAAAAACGTTTGAATATTCTCTGACTGGAAACATTCGATCGTCCATTGAATATAATCAGTGTCCAGCACAAAATTGTTTGCCGGGAAAACAAGCCACAGTGCTTGATTTTTGATAACTTAAAATACACTAGTGTTGTTGTATACTAAAGCATAGTTAGTAGAGGGGACATTGATCTACAGTTTCCAATCCAATCTTTTCATGATCCATAACACCATTTTTTACCACTCCAAAAAATAGCTCTTGCACGCATTGCGTGCCTATGTTTTGTATCAAGGCTACGTTAGATTCGCCAGGGTCATCCTTTGCCTAAATGATATTTTTATGAATATTGTCCTGTTAAATAATTGTCATTTTGTGTGAAATACATATCTTTTTCCGTATATTTTCTGAGAAAAACAGAAACTTGCTGAGAAATGCAGATTTATAAATAAGGGACGATTACGTCATGGGGTCACATGAGTCTACGTCTGATAAACCAGGGTCGCCGTTAGGTCAAATTTCATATCAAGCTATTACTTTGATTTGAACATGAATACTCTGCTGTTTATTTAGTGTGAAATACATTACTTTTTCGTGTTGGTGCAGCAAATTCACTTCCTTGTATGCAGAAGATTTATAAATAACAACCATTACGTTACAATATCACATTTTTGACTCACGCATTTGTCGAAACTGTGACTAGAATAGCTGCGAATGATGATGGTGTCAACGCGGAACGTCTGCGATCTGATGGTTCAACACCGATTCGTACCTATGTTGTCGTGTTTTTTCCTCTTATTTCAACTTTGGCTTTATATTGAGGAATGATCTTCAAAGACTAGCTCAGAGGCAAGAAAATGACCAGTAGGCCACTATACGCAAACATCAGACTTCAGCGTGACTGCCGTGACTAATCTGATAGATTTCAAGCAAGAAAGCAGGTAAAACGGCTTGCTTGCTTGATAAAAAAAGCCCGGTTATATTTTCTTCGAAAATTCTTGTTGATTCTGGATCCACTTGCAATGTCATCGACAGGGAGACGTGGGAAGCACTTAAGAAGAAGGATATCAAATGCAAGTCATGGAAGTCAAATAAGAAGTTGTCCTCTTATGGCTCAGAGGAACCACTCAACACTGCTCGTGAGTTTGAAGCGGAATTGTGTTATAAAGATAAACAATGTACTGCATATTTTGTTGTTGTGGAAGAGAAAGCAAGGGCAATACTCAGCTGCCAAACCTCTGAAATGTTGGCAATACTGAAGATTGAAATAAATTCTGTCAGTGAGGAGAACTTGCTGAGATAATTTCTGGCAGTTTTTAATGGAGTTGGAAAACTCAGACTTTCAGACCAAACTACATATTGATGAATCAGTCCAGCCCATTGCTCAAAAGCTAAGGCCATCACCGTTTGGATTGAGGGACAAGATTGAAGAGAAAACTAGAAGAACTTGTAAATCATGATATCATTGAACAGATATCATTGAACAAGTGGAAGGCCCAACCCCTTGGGCAAGCCCCGTTGTTGTGGTCCCTTAGCTCTTTGGGGACATCCGGCTTTGTGTAGACATGCAGAAAGCTAATCTAGCCATAGTAAGGGAGTGTCACCCCATACCCACAGTAGACGATGTTCTGTACCAGCTAAATGGAAGCACAACATTTAGCAAACTTGATCTAAAATGGAGTTTTCATCATATTGAACTAGAAGAGCAATCCAGAAACATCACCACATTCATCACCCACAAGGGGTTATACAGGTACAAATGTCTGATGTTTGGCATAAGCTCTGCCACCAGAGTTATATCAACACACCATCCAGCAAGTATTGGCAGGGTGTGAGGGTGCTTACAACATTCATGATGACATCATTATTCATGGTCTCACTGTCGACGAGCATGACGCCAGGTTGAGAAAAACCATGGAATGTGTTCAAGAGAAGGGGCTTACCTTGAACAGGGAGAAGTGTGTATTCAGGATGTCCAAATTGATTTTCATGGGATACCTGTTGTCAAACAAAGGCATTGGGCTGACAGAGTCATGTGTAGAAGCCGTAATCAAGGCAAGGGGGCCTCAAAATGCAGGGGAGGTACGGAGCTTCCTGGGATTAGTGAATTTCAGTGCCAGGTTCATCCCCAACCTAACAAGTATCGCTGAACCACTCCACAGCTTTACAAGGAAGGAAATGCCCATTGTGTGGGGTGCGGAGCAACAAACTGCTTTCTATACCCTGAAGAGTAGCTTAGCAAATGCATAAACCTTGGCATACTTTGATATGAATGCGGAGAAAACCAAGCTCATTACAGATGCCAGCCAGGTGAGCCTGGGAGCAGTCCTTACACAAGTTCAAGGAGGATGCGAGTGGGTGGTTGCATATGTGAGTCATAGTATAACAGATGTTGAGCGCAGGTATTCACAGACAGAGAAAGAAGCGCTTGGCCTTGTCTGGGGCTATGAGAGATTTCACATGTACCTATACGGAGTCGAATTCACCTTACTGACTGACCACAAGCTCCTCAAGGTTATCTATTCTACCAATTCCCGCAATTCAGCTAGGATAGAACGCTGGGTCCTTAGGCTCCAACCATACAGGTTCACTGTGCAGTATCTACCAGGGAAACAGAACATTGCTGACCCACTTTCACGACTTAGCCAAGGAAAGGGAGTATGCATGAACAATGATGCAGAAGAGTTTATTCGGTTTGTTGCAGAAGCATCAACACCAGCGGCCATGTCTATGCAAGAGGTTGAAGAAGAATCATGGGCCGACCCAGAAGTTTCACAGTTAAGAGAATGTATCTCAACCGGAGAATGGGCAATGCCCTACCACAATACTGTCTATCTCATAATATGCTACCACAGGCAGCCCAACAGATACTACAACTGCTGTGTTTTGTTCCGTGGCAATAAACAATTTTACCTCCCCATTCATCAGTCCACATTTTCTCTATATCCTGCAAACTATATACCTCTTGGAGGAAAATTACCTGGAACTTGTGCCCATGCAACCATCTTAAGACTTTCCTCCTTTTACTCTAATTGTTTAGCCCTCTGACGTTTAAGGTAATACAAGACAGGTCGTATGCCATGAGCAACTATTAAAGAAAAAAAAGTACATACCTGTCCCCTAATTGGCGCTGATGAGCAAACACCATTTGTCAAGGAAATATAGTCCAAGTGTGGGACCCGTTGAGCCTTTACAATATACATTATATTAACAATAATACACAAAATTTATGATAACAATACACAGAAACGAACAAATACCTAAGAGCCCTCCGCGGCTCAGTCACAAAATACTAAAGCTCAATTTGTGCTTTGACTAAGAAAAGCTTTGCGAAGGCGGGCCCAAAGAATCGGCTCCAAAACGTACCGTTAAACAATGCTTATATAACTGTCCATCGATATACAGCTTGTCATAAATTAATTTTGCTTCATGTTCCTTCTTCTTAGCGTCTTTAAGTATGGGAACGAGAAGCTTCCTTTTACTGATAATCTCTTCTGAATTGCTGTGAAATATGCAAATTATCTGGAAAGAATTATATTGCGTTACCCAGACTCCGTGACTAAATAAGTCGACTGCGCAGACTCAATCTACAACATTTGCATATTTGGATGTCACGTTAATCACGAAATATATCAAAGCGAGAGTTATGCGTTTCGGAGAAGCTACAAAAATCGATTCTGTGGACTCCTGGCTCTCAGTTTTTTGGCGAGAAAAGGACTATTATAAAAGACAATCACCAAGAGAGGAGAAACAAGAGAATATTTGGCTTTAAATAGCTGCTTCGCTTTGTTTCGGAACGAAAGAATGTGGACCCGTCAATACGTTAATTTGGTGGTACATCGAAATATTGGCTGACTTATATAGTCTCCAAGAGAATGCCTTAAAGAACCCAAGCCAATTCTCAGGTATGTTTTAGATTAATGTTTAAATGTGCGATTAAGCGAGGATTGAGAAAATTTGGAGTTATACCACATGATGAATTATGCCATAGAAAATGTCTACCTAATAAGAGTTTCTGTTATCGTAAATACCTTTCCCTTATTTTTGAATTGTTTCATTATGGTACATTTTACTACAGCCATAAAAATTGTCATCCAGTGGATGAAAAATAGTTTTTCTGTCGTTAGAAAGTGTCCAAAGCTCTCTGTATGGTTTGGTTTGCGAACGCGAGGATAGTTTATAGTAGCGAATTTCAGGGTTCAACTTTTTATTTGAGTATTTTGAGTGTCGGAAAACGAAAACCGATTTTCTTATTTTTCTTAAAAGAAAACGGCTTCTGGCAGAAACAAACTACATCAGGTATCTTTCCTACCTAATGGGTATTTATGAGCAAAAATGAATGAAATCGATTTTTCAACTTCTGCCACAAAATCCCGATTTTGCATGGTTTTCCCTGACCGCCGTTCTTAAGGCCTTGAACTAAAACACAACATTGGACATAAATCTTCTCTGCTCTAGTGATAACATGTTCAATTTCTTTAAGCGGGTATCATATGGATCTTCATTTTTCAGTATGAACTTAGTTGCTCTACGTTGTACCCTTTCTAGTTTCTCAATATTTCTTTTTGTGAAAGGTGACCAGAAACAGTACTCCAAATTAGATCTTACTAAAGAGCAATATAACAATTTTAAAGTTTTAGTATCTTTAAGGTCTTTGCAAGTTCTCTTGATTAGTCCCATAATTTTATTAGCTATAGAGGTAATCTCGTCAATGTGTGAGTTCCATTAGAGATGACTATCTGTACTCAAGCCAATATCTTTACCTCCTCTTCACCTTCACCTCATCAAGATCAGTTCCTCCCAATGACAGACCTTCAGAGTAAGGATGTTTTTTCTTTGTGATACTCATAACTGTGCACTTTTTCACATTAAACTCTATGTGATTGTATTGACTCCAGTTATATAATTTATTTAAGTCCTCTTGAAAAATTGTTTGATCGTTCATACATTCGATTATCCTCGAAGATTTACAGTCGTCTGCATACAATGCCATGGCATTACCTGGCGAAACAGCCTCCGAAATATCGTTAATGAAAATAACAAAAAACAAGGGACCAAGAATTGAGCCTTGTGGTACCCCCGAGGGTATCTCAATCCAGGATGAACAACTCACATCGATCACCACTTTCTGAGAACGATTGCTAAGATAATCTCCACACCATTGTTCAAAAATGTTAGAAAATCTCCAAATTTGATTTTAAAAAATCACAAAAATATAAGGATGCTAAAACTGAAAAGTTTTTGGTTGGATTTCGTCATAACAAGTGAAAATCTCATGAAATCTGAAAATTAAGCTGAAAAACACCAAATCTGGGTAAAACGGCTTGTATCTCGAAGAGTATTCATGCTATGAAAATGAAACTTATGTGGTGTGTAACACATCCAAATATGTATATTTTAGTGACAATCAATTATGATATATCACGCCAAAATAATGTCATTTTTTAAAAATCCGCCATCCTGGATTTCTAAATTGTTCAGAAATGTCAGAAAATGACCAAATTTGATTTGAAAAAATCGAAAAAATATAAGAATGCAAAAACTGTAGAGATTTCGGAAGACACCATTTATAAAACCCCAAATTTGGGCATTACTTCATGCATGAGCAAGACAGGCAGCTCTAGTAAGGCAGTAGGTGCGGGTTCACCACTCATCCAGTCAATGGCGAGCTTAACCCTTTAACATTTCTTTTTTTTGGCATTTTTGAGGTGCCCAGTTACAAATAGCTTTTACAGCAAAGTGAAGTACAGGAAGTATGTTAAACTATATATGGTTTTTAACTAGACACAATTTTATTTTCAGTTATGACATATTTTTCATTGACAGGTGATCCCCCACACAGTTGTGACGTCATATGTCTGCATTTTTTAATAATTAGCTAAGCAAAAATTGCTATTTTGCTTTCTTGTAGCCAAGAGTATTTTAGATGGGAGGGGTTTTTTACCCTGAAAAGTAACTGCAACATATAGTGATCAGGTTGAGATGACTTTGGGTGTACAACATTGAATTGTTTGATTGACAGGTGACTTCAAAGTTGTCACGTTTTCCACCCTTATTTCATACATGATGTAGGGTAACCAGCCTTCAATAAATGCAAAAGCACAGAGATGATTCAATAATTGTAAAACACAACTCAAATAACATAACTTGATTTTGATATACCTTATCATGGGTAATTTGGTCAACAATTGATAAGATACCTGGTGATTTAGGGTAATTTCATGTCACGCAACACATAACACATTCATGACAAATTAAATTTCGGTATAAAATTATAGTTTAATTAGCTAGAAAAGTGTCTTACATGTCAAAAATAAGTATCTAAAGTACATCAGTCTCTTAGACTGTCACATTCTGCAGTATGCCACTTCTGAAAACAATTTCTATCAAGCTGAAGGCAAAGGGGAATATTACATGATGAACATTGCCAACGAGTTTTCATTTGTTTTTTGTCCAGGGCCTAAACTTGGAAAAGAAGTTGGTCACCGGGTTGTGGTCAAGGCATTTCCCAGAGCCACTGTCAAAGACATGAAATCATACATAAAACCCACGATCGAAAAATCGCCAGATCAAATACTTCTACATATCGGCACAAATGATCTGAAATCTTGCGGGCCGAACAATGTCGCTGATACTATCGTCGACTTGGCTAGAGAAATAGAAGCAGCCTGCGATGCAGAAATTATCTTATCTGAATTGACAACTCGGAGGGATTCTCTAAACAATGCTGTTAAAGCGGTCAATAAGCGCCTAAATCAGTTTTGTAGACAGCACCAATGGAAACTCATCCGTCACAACAACATTTCTCCGAAAGAACTTAATAGAGGACTGCACCTAACTAGAGAAGGTAATCACCTACTGTACAATAATATTGTAAATAGTCTTTCTCATTGAACTCCTACTTCCATGAATGCCGATGATACCTCTGTAGCTAATTCATCTCGCGAGCCCTTTGCTTTCTTACCTTCAACACGAGGCTTTAAATTAGCCTCTTTAAATATCACTAGTCTACCTAAACACATTGATGAACTGAGAGTTTTGCTTTCTGACAGCCCTCTGGACGTTTTATCTATCAATGAGACAATGCTTGATGATTCTGTTAACGATAATGAGGTCTATATCCCAGGTTACGAAATCATTTGTCGCGATCAAGAGCATAATGGCAGGTTTGGTGGGGGCGTTTGTTTCTATATTTGTTCCAATATAAATTTCTCTTTGCGCCCTGACCTAAGTGTTAAACACCTGGAAAATCTATGCATTGAGATTTGTAAACCTTGATCCAAGCCTTTTCTCATCGCTACCTGGTACAGGCCTCCCAATTCATGAAGCGAAATATTCTCTCATTTTGAAACACTTGTTTTTTTTTTGTTTTTTTTTAAACACTTGTTGGTAAGCTTGATGCTGAGAATGTCGAATTTTATTTAATGGGTGATTTTAACTGTAATTTAGCTTCGCCACAGCCTGATAACAACACAGTTTTACTAACTAATATGGCTGATGTTTATGGCCTTCACCAACTTATAAACAACCCAACCCGTGTTACTAATACATCTTCTACTTTAATGGATGTAATTTTCACAAATTGTCCTGACAGGGTTGTTTGCTCTGGTGTGTCCCATGTAAGTCTCAGCGACCATAGCCTTGTCTATGCATTTCGTAAGATTCCCATTGACCCACCTCCTAAGGGGCATTCTACAGTAACTTACAGGAAATTCAAAAACTTTGACTCCGCTGGTTTTCGCTATGATATTTCAGTGCAAAACTGGGACAGTGTAAACAGTTTTGATGACCCTAATGATATGTGGAACACTTGGAAGAACCTTTTTACGAGTGAATGTATAATGAAACGAGTATAGCTGTGGAAACAGATATGCAAATTTCACTCGCTCGATGGGCTGTAAACTTTAATTTATGAACATTAATTTATGTATTAAATTATACATTTATCTTTTTTTTTCTTTTTCTTTTCTTTTCTTTTCTTCTATTATATTATTTTATTTTATTTTCTTATTTTATTTAGTGATTTTTTTGTTAATTTTTCATTTCCACACTTCTGGGATTTGAACCCGCGACTCCAGAGACGAACTTCGAATTTGAAGTCCAGACCATTAACCGCTCGACTACTTTTGGCGAATTTTACGTTGGGATGAAAATTAACATAGAGATGTCTTTGTGTTGTTGTTAGTACGCTGGCCTAACTTTGGACTACCGTAGGCTCGTGGCTTGTATATTTTAAAGCTTCTTAGAATGACTCTTCGGCTCGATTTATAGCTTGTAAGAGTTCCAAATAGAAGAAATTACCTTAGAAAATACTTTACTTCCGGAGAACAGATCATTGAAAATCTTTGAAGGGCTGAAATGCGTGTTTGGATAAAGTTTTTTGATTTTCAAAGCACGAACTGCGGACTTCGACTGATGTTGATTTCGGGACAGTATATGTCGTTTTTTCACTTTATTTGCTTTTTCCAATTGTATGAATTGCGTCTGTAATAGATTCATAAAAAAGGAGAAAGAAAAAAGAAGTAAGAGGTCGTAAATTGTAAAATAAAAAAATGTCGTTTTCACACTACTAGGGATTTGAACCGGCGACCTTCGAATTTGAAGTCCACGTCGATAACCGTTCGACTACTATGACACACTTTACATTGGCTGTTAAAATTAACATAGAGATTTCTTTGTATTGTTGTTAGTACGCTGACCTAACTTTGATCTCCGTAGGCTTGGCTTCGGTGGGCTTCGGTAGGGTCAATCGATCGGGAAAGTTGCCGTGGCAGAAATGACTGTTTTATGTAACAACCATTAGTGGAATAAGTTTAACATATCATTCACGAGTCGCTCATAAGAGCTTTTGATTTAATATAAAACGCTATCTGGTTAATCTGAAGCGATACTGTCTATAGTTTGATCGAAATAACAGTTTTCCTGTTTGGAAAAAATCTTTAAACTACTCGAAGCGGTTTTTTGAAATGAACAACTGAATTTGACAGCGAAAGAAATGCGAACAAGCTCATAATGAAATAAATGAATCGACTGCCACAATTCACTTTTACACTAACTACTAACTAGCCAGGTTAAACAACCCATTTCAAGCCAAAAGATCTTCTCGGCTCTCAAACCAAACTTGAAAACAACGATAATAATTTTTATCACCGCGTGTAAGCTTAAGTTTTTTTTATTTTTGGTCGTTTGCAAAGTAAATGAATAGCTTTTAATCTTGCTATCTTGTTGAAGCGATACTGCCGTATTAAATTTCATTATCTTTCTCAGAAAAAATCTACAAGAGAACTTCAAAACAACAACAATTTAAGCTTAAGCTTAAAAATACCACACGATTATTATTGGCAAACAGGCTAAATTATTCCACCAAAACACCTTACAAAAACACTCAGCTAAATTTCGGATAAAATTAAGAGTAGCTTTCTCGTTTCCTTGATTAATACTGGCGTTATTTTGACCGTAATTCAGTTCTCTTGCTCAAAAATCTATAAAAAAGATTCACTTGAAGCGGTTCTTTGAAATGAACAACTGTTGACAGCGATCAAAACATGACAATCCTTATCCAACGATGGCATTTCCTCCACTGCCGTCTTTCACATACTGCCCGGCTAGCTTGTACTGCCTGACGAACCACCTTATCTTCATTCTAGCGTAAATATCATGTGGGTTTTGATTTTTTTCGAACAATAGGAAATCAAATTACTGGTCCTCTTCACAAACTTCAAACATTCGACTCGAGCACTTCAACGGCTTCAAACTTCACCTGCAAACAAGACTCGAAATAAACCGCAAAAGTTTCTCTACCATTTCTTCAGACCCTTCCAAAAACCTCATTTTTCTGGACGAGCTTTCTCGGCAAAGCTGATTTTAAAAAGCTTTTTGGTCGATTGCTTCCCAACAGAAGCCGCCATTTCACTAGTTCACGCGAAGCGCGCAAATCCTAGTTTCCATATAAGCGCAAACTTGATTTAGCGATTCAGGAACTACACGCTTCTAGAGTTGTGGGGTTTTTCGGTTTTCAGCCATTTTTATTGCGGTTTTCCGGTTTTCACGGAAATTTTGAGCGATTTTCCGGTTTCTAAATAACCCCCAACGCCCCCCTCTTTTAATTCAGCATTCAAGCAGCCGTAGTTTTATGTACTAAACACTGAAACTAGACTGCGTAGCAGTCGTTTCCTTTCCCCTGTCACCCCTCCCCCCTCCCGCTTTTTTCGCTCTTTTGGCTTTCGCGCGCCTCCCACACTCTCGGGAAAGAAACGACTGCTACGCAGGCTAACATGAAACGTCTGTTCTTCACTTAAAACCTCGACATCTTCTATTTATTTTCATTTCAACTGAAAATGGCGTATTTTGATCGTAAAAAGAAAGAAACAACGTCTTTGACAATTTATATTAGAAGATCGCACATTTTGACTATCTCGTCGGTATTAAAATGACGTCTTTCTACCACCCCCTAAAACCGGCCAAACATTGCGTGATTGCCAGACGATGATGATAACAGGAATTTTTTTTTACAGGACTTTGATCTCGATCTCTTCGTTCCCTCAAAGTTTTCTCAAACTTTCCGACTCTTTCTCCTTCATTTCGAAATGCCACTAATATTCATACCTCGACTGAAAGTTTAAAAACATTTCAAACGCCAAATACTGCTTTAGATTGCTAAGTTTTCTGTTAATCGACTGTACAAACATGCTTTTGTCTCAACTTTTGTGATAGCACAAACATCCAAACAACAAATTACTTTACAGGGTTCAAGTGCCACTTATGCGTTAATGAAAGAGACAAAAAAGGGTATTGTAAGACATACTGATGCTTCTACTGGACACTGAGAACAATAAAAAGAAACACAATCGCTCAAGCAGATCGAAAATGTTACCAAAATTCCACCAGCCAATGAAGTCAGCAAACTAATCAACCAATCACGTTCATAGCAATAGTGGTAAACAACAGCCTGCTTCTTGCGCAGTTTGATCCTTTCGTAGTTTCCACTTGATTCTACAACAATCGCAGTTTCGTAGTTGCGACTTCATTCAACAACAATCGCACTTTCGTAGTTAAAATTCTACAACAATCGCAGTTTCGTAGTTGCTACTTGATTCTACAACAATCGCAGTTTCGTACTCCGACTTGATTGCTACCATGAAAAAGGCAAAGGAAACAAAACCGAAGAAAACTGCAACATCTCGGCCATCGCACTCATTGCCAGGTACATCATCACCTAGTCCACCAGCGTCGTCACCAGCCAGTCTATCAGCATCGTTACCTGGGACATCATCAGCCAGTTTATCCGCTTCGATACCTGAGACATCATCTGCCAGTGTATCAGCATCGTCACCTGGGACATCATCAGCCAGTCTATCAGCATCGTCACCTCTTAAACCGTCGCCAAGTCTATCCACATCATCACCTTCCCTGATAGCTTATGTTCACAACGTGTCTCCACCGAAACGAAACAGGAATGACACCATGAACTACTGCTCTTTCAACCTCCAAACCTCCAATGAAGACCAAGAAGCCCTCTGCTTCTCAAACGCGAAAAGAATGCTATTGGTAGAAAGTGAAAAGAACAGAAGAGCCGTCAAACTTACACAATTGGCCAAAACCTCGGATAACAAAAAGATTATTGTTAACGATATGACCAAAATTCAAAGTGCCGAGCAGTCAGAATATTCCTTCCAATACCGTGACTCACCTTCGCTGACCTCTAACAAGCCCACTGACCTTAAAAGAATCGCTGAACATTCAGATGAATTCGACAGTTTCAGTATCTGTGAAACTCGTTCATCTCGAACCGCCACGAAACTGTTGGACAGAAAAAGCTACGACTCGCAAAAGCTGCCGTTAAGGACCTTTCAGACGTAATGGAACTAGAGCTATGGGAGAATCTTATTGACAAAGTACAGACAGGCAACACCTACTTGATCCACAATCTCTCTGTTCGACTTCGACGTGGCAAAAAAGTGTTGGGAACAACAAAGAGCACTATTATCCGTGCAACAAACGATCAACAACTCCTTCATCTATCAAACGACGGCGCCACAAATATATCGTCATCAAAAACTATAACAGTTGAACAGTTCGACAGTGTAGACCGAGTGGAGAAATTCAAAAAGTGTGTCAAATGCCACAAGAAAGTAATTCAGATTGCCTATACTCTCACCACACAGTGCGACCATTGCAAGAGAACCATCAGAACAGCAGACTGCCGTGACGGTATATGGGCTAAAGTCAGCTTCACAGCAGCCAATGGTGAACCAGTAACTCTTGTCATGTTTGAGGAAATCATCACTACACATTTCACCAACACACAAGAAGATATTGATATACAGAGCCTCAGTCAGACTCTACTCTCACTCAAGAACATTAACGTCACATTTGATGACAATAACATTGTCACTGATTTAAACTTTGCCCCTGCCTAAATGGACAGTTGAGACATTGGACTCTAATGATAATCATATTTGCAACTTCATTATCACCAATTTCGGTATTATGTTTTTGTCAGTTGATATTTTATCACTGATTTAAACTTTGCCCCTGCCTAAATGGACAGTTGAGACATTGGACTCTAATGATAATCATGTTTGCAACTTCATTATCACCAATTTCGATATTGTTATGTTTTTGTTGATATTTTATCACTGATTTAAACTTTGCCCCTGCCTAAATGGACAGTTGAGACGGCATTGGACTCTGATGATAATTATGTTTGCAACTTCATTATCACCAATTTAGTTATTGTTATGTTTTTGTTGATATTTTATCACTGATTTAAACTTTGCCCCTGCCTAAATGGACAGTTGAGACGGCATTGGACTCTGATGATAATTATGTTTGTAACTTCATTATCACCAATTTCGTTATTGTTATGTTTTTGTTGATATTTTATCACTGATTTAAACTTTGCCTCTGCTGAAATGGACAGTCAGTGCTCAGTTTTTAACTTTGAGACATTATATATAGACTTTGATGATAATCAATATTCATATTGTATCCCCGATTTCAGTTAAACTTTGCCTCTGCTGAAATGGACAGTCAGTGCTCGGTTCAACTTTGAGACATCAGTTAGACTTTGATGATAATCAATTGATAATAGACTTCTATTTCAACTTCATTATCACCGATTTCAGTATTGTTATGTTTTTGAAATTTAAATAATATTGCAAATAATATTTTATACGCAGTTGAAGCCATAATTAACACTCTAATAATCATCCATTATTGGTGTTGTTTAACTTTGAGACATTGGACTCTCATGATTAGATAATCAATTGATTTTGTATTACAACTTAATGGTTGCCAATTTCGTTAATAATGTTCTTGAAATTCAACTACAATAATTTTTATGTTATACACAGTTGATATTTTTGTAAGTCTATTTTTTGTTGCTAAAATTGTGTTCAGTTATATCTGCAGCATCAAATGTATGTTATAATAATTATTATAAATAAAATATGTTTTCTTTGAACATTCAATTTATATTTTTTGGGAGAAGGGTGAAGGGAATGTGAAAACCACAAAAAGCGGCATAAAATCAAAGCAACAATAACACGCACTAAAGTAAAATAAGTAGCTCAAAACGACAGGGGGACTTAAAAATTTCATCTCCTGCAAGTTCAATCAAATATAAAAAAACTCTTGCAAGTACATATTACAGTGGCAGATGGAGACCTATTTATAAAAAAAATTCTGGTTCCGGCTTTTATTCTGAGGGAAGCACGCACAGATCCATCAAAAAACTTGACCGGTTTTCTGAACGCAGAATTTATGGAAGTCCGGAAGCAAGTTCGCCCGCAAACGTTTTTAGATTTCCAATCTCTAAAATTATATTTCCCTCGATTTTCATTCATTTAGAAAATTTTACCGATTTCCGTAAAACGGTGTAAGCCGGTCTGAATCCGCGCCTAGGTAGCGCCTCGAAATATTGTCACGCACAACACGTGAACCGTCCCCCTCCCCTACTTCTAGCCTGCGTAGCAGTCGATTGTTTTCTGAGAGCGTGGGAGGCGCGCGCTTTTTTCCCCGCTCTTTTCGCCTTCGTGCTTCGCGCGCCTCCCACGCTCTTAGAAAGAAATCGACTGCTACACAGACTACCCTACTTCTGTCACTGGCTCTCACTGAAAAGCTTGATGTTCTCTTAGCTCTGCATTGCTGAAATGCTAATTCAAATTCAATCCGTCATCTCCCCCCCCCAACCAAAAAAAAGAAGAAAAAAATTGAATGCAACAGATCATGCAACCAATCTTTGTCCCACCAATCAGATCACTTTTTAAAACTGCAGGGACTTCGTTGCTAAAAAGCGTGGGCTCATTTCTCCCGAACAGCGGCTACTATTAAATCAGAACAGCCATCTTTGTTGGATTACAACCTCGGTCGCAGGGTATACCGTAGAGTTCCGAAAGTAGCGGCCCCCGTTACTTTCGAAATAGGCCCTTTGCATAATACGGTCACATGACCATGTCAATCATAAAAACAAGTGGTCGTAGTACACAATGGTTGACAGAAATGGAAATAGCATGATGAAATTAGTAAGGTTGCCAATTTTGAGATCGCTGTTGCTAAAGCGTGAGATTTTATGGTAGTTTGATGACAAGCCATGCCATCCAGCAACTTTTCCCATACAAATCCTTTAAAACTTTTTCGTGTTTTCTCTGAGAACAATGGTTTCGTTACGTCACCCGTATACCCTTTTCTGGGTATATTCTGGACTGATACAGCTGTGTGGGCACTATGAGACGAAAGAGAAGTAGTACACAATTTATCCGGGACTAATCAAAGAAGGCAATAACTAAATTCACTCCTTTAGGAGGACACGGCCATTACCTAACTTTTCAAACATGTCGATGACTCGATGAAGCCCTTTTTCAACCACCCCCACCACACCCCCAACCCTAATATAATCGTTTAAATGCAAAGGACCACACGATGCAGGTAAAACTATGGCAGTGTCTTTGCCAGTTTGTGGACATTCACGTACTAGACGTCACTCGACGTGTGAATTAAAACAATTTAAAATGCAAGGCTAGTACTACGGACATTTAAAAGGGTAGGTTTAGGTTGAAGTTTACGTTTAAACCTGTCCTTTTAAATGTCCGTAGTACTAACCACTGCTGTACCTTACTGACAACACAGAATGGGGCAATTTCTTCACTATACACAGAACTTTAACACCTCAAGCCCGACAACCAAAATATTACTGAACTCACCATTCGCTTACACCAGTCTTTATTAATTTTCTACCGAAACAATGCTACGAAGTGGGAGTGGGGGATGGGAGGGAGGGAGGGAGGGGGGCACGACGTAATTCGAGGATTTCGACTATAAAACCAGCATATATTTCCCTTCAAAAAACTTCTATACTAACATGCATCCCACAAAAAGACAGAATCATTTCATGTACACCAATCCCACCAATTCAGTATTTGCATTCACGAGTGGGCTAACAAAGCCTCTTTGATCTTTCAATGTGTCGATATGCATGCTCCATTGTGCACAAAGTGTATTCGCACACTCAAGTCACCATGGATTACACCTCAGTTGAAGAAAAGAATGCATGACAGAAATATTTTTAAAACAAAAGCCGCTCGATCTGAGAATGCAAATGACTGGTTAAAATTTAGAAAATGTCGAAATGCTGTTAACAATGAAATCAAACAAGCCAAGGAACAATACTACAAAAGTGCACTCCAAGACAATGAAGGCGACTCACGTAAGACTTGGCGGATTATTAATGAACTCACTTTGAGAAAAATTTACAGCTCTTCCGTAAAAGAGATAAACTTAAAAATCATAGCCTTTGTGATCCGCAAGAGCTTTCATCTGTTTTCAATGACCATTTTTCAAGTATTGGCCCGAAACTTGCAAACGAGATCCAACACATCGGAAATAACCCGTCTCATTTAGATTACCTTAAGGAGATCGATCATAGATTCGAACTCAAACAACTGAATATTCAAAAGTGCTCTCTCTACTGTCTAAATTATGCAAATCTAAGGTGATGGGTTTAGATAAAATATATGCGCGACTACTTTGTGAGTGCGCTGATTTAATAGTTAGTTCTCTTTGTAGTATTTTTAACAGATCTATTGTGTCCGATGTTTTTCCCGTAGAATGGAAATGCTCCTTAGTCATCCCGCTGTTCAAACATGGAGAACGTTCCGATTTAAATAATTACTGCCCTATCTCTATAATTCCAGTTGTAACTAAAGTCTTCGAGAGAATCGTTTATGATCAGTTCTATGAATATTTAACTGGCAACAATCTAATTTCCAGTTATCAGTCAGGGTTTCGATCTCTTCACTCCACTGTTATTGCTTTGCTCGAAGCCACCGATAATTGGGCTTTCAATATCGATAAGGGCAACGTTAATACAGTGGTTTTCTTAGATCTGAAGAAGGCTTTCGACACCGTTGATCTTTCCATTCTGTTATCAAAATTAAACGCCTATGGTGTTGGATGCGCCTCATATAACTGGTTTAAGTCTTATTTGGATAATCGCAAACAAAAATGTTTTGTAAACGGTTCTCTATCAGACAGCCAACATCTAACTTGCGGCATTCCTCAAGGTACAATACTCGGACCTCTTCTCTTTATACTATATATAAATGATTTACCAAACTGTCTGTCTAATTCACAACCAAGAATGTATGCAGATGACACGCACTTGACTTTTTCCAGTAACGATATTACGAACTTAGAACAGGGTCTAAATGAGGATCTGGCTAAGGTTAATGAATGGTTAATTGCAAATAAACTCACTCTCAATAAGTCGAAGACTGAGTTTATGTTGCTGGATCCAGGCAAAAGTTGGGTACTCTCAATAGACCCCCGTCTCTAACTATTGATGGACGCTCTATAAAGCAAGTTGAATTTACTAAATCTCTTGGTGTGTATATAGACAAAAATTTATCTTGGAGCACACACATCGATAAAATCTCCAAAAAGATTGCCTCTGGCATTGGCATCTTGAAGCGAAGTAGATCTTTTGTTCCGTTTGAAACACTCCTATGCATTTATAATGCATTAGTACAACCTCATTTTGATTATTGTAGTGTTGTTTGGGGGAACTGCAACAAAACTCTTGCCACTAAACTTCAAAAACTACAGAATCGCGCTGCACGAATTTTGACTTTCTCTTCTTATGATGCCAGTGCTGACAGTCTATTCATAACTCTTGGTTGGAAAAAACTAGATATTCAACGGAAAGTTCAAACAACTACTATGGTCTATAAGCACTAAATGGTCTTGCCCCTGAATATCTACGATCAAAATTCACTGACCGCAGTGAAATTTATAGATATTCACTAAGGGACTGTGAGGGCAAGCTAGTTATTCCACTGCCCGTACCAACTTTCTAAAAAACAGCTTCAGCTATAGTGGTGCGGTGCTGTGGAATAGTCTACCTGTCAAACTGCGGCAAGCACAAACTCTCACTAGCTTTAAATCTGGCTGCAGAGGCTTCTTCAATAATTCTGGATATTAGTGTAGATACACCGCATTCATGGAAAGCAGGTATATTTTATTTTTGTTTAACTATTAGTCTTAATGTATATATTATTTATAATTATAGTATTTTTTTCAATTATGCATTTTCAATTAGTATTTTCAATTATGTAATTTAAGTCTATTATTTGTAAGGCCTGATGTTTTTACCGTGTCTAAATAAAGTTACTATTACAATTCTTTCTTCCTATAGTAGCCTTAGTGGCCTTGTTATCAAGTATCTCATTTGAAATTGGAATTGGACAGTGGTCAGCCCTAACATTACTTTTTTGTGGGCGCCCAGGCCTTGGGGAAGGATTTACCTGTATTTCACTTGCAACCATAAGGGACTTAGCTAAACTAACTCTAAACATTTTGTGACTGAGTTCCCCGCCAATTGACTTATAAATAATATAACTATTTACAATAGCTACATCAATAAAATGAAGAAACAGAGTTTTCCACCACTTCTTACTTTTCCTTATAATTTCATAACATTTCAGAAGCTGATCAGACAAATCTACTCCACCCATATAAGTGTTATAACCCTTTAGAGGTGGTGGGATGTTGACCCGTTCTATGATATATCTCCCACCCACTACTTTTCCCCTTTCCCTTTCAACAACATCGCTTCCTGTGGCTGGGTAAAAGCTAGATATAACACAAACAGCTTTAGTATCCTTCCATTTTATAAATACAGTTTGCCCATCACGATACCACCTGGAGGTTCCACGTTCCGCTTTGACTGGAAGTGGGTTACCAAGATTTTTTGGAAAGCCTATTCTGTTTTCCCTAATTGTTCCCGTTAAAAAACACTCCCTACCAAATAAATCGGAACATAATTTTGAACTACTATAAAAATTATCACAAAAGAGATGGTATCCCTGCCTAAAGAGTCCATCCATCAAACCCATAACCACATCATATCCCAACCCATGAATGGTAAGTGTGAGGCGTTTCCCGGTATATACTTGAAATTTGAAAGTGTACCCTGAATCTGAAATGGCAAGTATCCACAATTTGAAGCCCCACTTAGTTGATTTGTCTTTGATATATTGTTTCATACCTATCCGGCCTTCCCTTGAAAGCAACCATTCTTTCATCAATAGATATATTTTGCATTGGTACATAATAAGCTTGACATGCTAATTGCAATTCAGTCATAAGAGGTTTCAATTTGAAAAGAGGATCATAAGGTTCCTTTCTAGCTTTATGCATTTCATTAATTCTATCTTGCTCTAAATCACATAAGTGTATGGCAGTTAAAATGTTCATAAACCGAGTTCTGTTCATGCCAGAAGCTCGGACAAAATCTTGACCAAAGAAACCATCATCGTTCCAGTACTCAATCAGAGATGGAACTTCTACAAGGCCCATGAAGATTATGATACTAATGAATGCCAGGAACTCTTTGGATGTCAGCTGAAACCAATGAAAATAACCTTTATGAGATTTAAGGTTATTAGCAAATGTATTTGTATTTTCAACAATAACATCAATATAATTTGGAGAAACAAACAAAGAAAACAAAGCAAAAGGACTCCAGTTTTGGTCTCTGGGTAACTGGAAACCAGGTTCACGCCGAGGAGTGAATGGCATTCTGAAAGGGTCTGCATCAGGATCACTTGAATCCTTCCATAGGTTGACTCCATCATCATCATTAGGGAGTTTAAGCAAATCGCTATGGCTGGCCCTACTACGGCTACTGTAACCGAAGAGATCTGGGGAGAGTACGTCCCGGCGGTCTGCCAAATTTCAAGTGTAAGCCAAAGTGAAATACGAATAAAGAGTTGAAACAGTGTTGAAAGTCTCTTTTATTTAGTTTCTCACAACTGAATGGCTTCGCTTAAAGGAAGATGGCTTTCATTTGTTGTTCTAGGACCAATCGATTATTTCTGAACAAAAGCTGGGAAAGCTGCCATACACATTGTACATGACTGAACAAGATAATTAATCTTTTTGATCGATGCATTGAAATGTAAGCTTAAGATGACGAATATCTCAACGAATTTCGAGTGAATAACAGAAATATACCAGTACTCACCGAAGCAGAGCGCGTATCGTATCCACTAACTCTCAAAGCAAGCTTTCACCGAAAAACAACTTGGCGCTTAATACGATTATTTCTCTTCGCCATGCCGATGACACCTTCTTCAAACCTATTCGTAAATTACAAGCGAATGAGAGGCAAACTTGATGAAATGTTCGACTGAAATTGACTTCAAAGGATATAAAATCTGTTGGAACGCTTAAAATGCTGAGATATCCATAGGAAAAGGATGGAGAAGTGAAATAAACCCGACGTACTAGCCACTACGGCAAAACCTCCCAACTCACGTAGTCAAATTTCACGCTACGGCTGGACAGACCCGAGTGACATGCGCAGTGTCTCATTTTTTGAGAAATTGACTTCCGGTAGCCGTAGTAGCGCCAGCTGTAGCAATTTGCTTAAACTCCCTACTGTCATCTTCAGGGGGAGGAACTGGTTGGGCTCTCTTCGTGGGTCTGCCTCTCCGGGGAGGGGGGCTCTCATCATTGTCACGGGATGTGGATGGACCAGGGACAGGCTCAGCAACAGGTGATCCAGGGGTTGTTTCACTATAATAAAATCAATTTTAGCAAAGAATTGTTCATCCCAATATATGTTTGATGTGATAACATATACTACTAAAGGGCTAAAAAGTTTGAAAACATACAAACCACAACCCTTTAGAACTGAGGTTTGAATTTAAAAAAAAAAAACATAAAATGCATTCTACATGCATTTTTTCGAAAAAACGGTTAAAGATAAATTAAACAATAACAAAATGCCACATTTCTGCCTAGTAAGTGCGAGAAAATAGTCCAGAACGAGGAGAAGGAAACTTTGTAAACAATGAAATCTGATACGAGTCAATTCAATTATAATTCTTGCAATAAAAGCATCAATATTCTCCATAAAAAGCTCTCACTTCATAGAAAATCGAAAACAAGATTGCACAAAGGCAGAATCAAAGAGGCCCAATGGGCATCTCGGGATTATATATATATGATAATGAATGGATGCTGTATACAGATTTATGCTGCATAATTATTGAATACTTATATTGGAGAATGAATGGTCACTCAGATAAAAGTAATATCTTAGTGTATTGTTTCCCTCCAGCATTATGTTGCTGGTAACCATTTGTATTCCTGGAAGGAGAGAGACACTGCGCGGGTTAAGGGACTGTGAAATAATTACCAGGAGGGGAAAGGGAGGTGCATAAAGTAAAATCAAAGCAAGGATAGGGGTACTACATATCACAGTGATGGATCCAGACCTGTTTATGAAGCCCCTTCCACATGAGCAAGTTTTCCTTGACAAGGGACATTGACAATTTTTATTTGCTTGTGTGGATAAACAACAAATTTAATTTGACAAGTTTTTCCTTGACAATTTTTCTTTGTAACAACAATAATATTGTACAGCGGATTATCATCTTTAATAGGACCCAGGTCGCGAGCAACAATATAAGGCCGCTGGGCACCAGGGATTCCTTGTCATATTTTCCTTGTGCATGTCCACACGAACAACGCCAGTTTATGAACAAGGACACTTGTCAAGTAAAAAATTGCCAAATTTCCCTTTCCACACGAGCAAGGCAAAATTGTCAAGTGAAAACTTGTCAAGGAAAACTTGCTCGTGTGGAAGGGACTTAAGTATTCACTTCTTTTAAGCAGACGCGGTCACCGTTTAATAGACTTCCCAATTGGCTAATTTTATTGTATTTTACCTCTAGTTTGAGTACAATGCGATATTTTGACACAGTGATAAGTGAAGCATGTCCAGTTTCTTTTAAGAGCTCATCAAACACAACATAATATATGTAATCAGCATAAGAATGCTATTGTTTGGGCTAATAGGCTTTTGTGGGTAAACTTAACTTTAAATTGTAAATTTTAGATCACCTCTATTATGTGGTCAACATCGAGGGTGACTGCTTAATAGAGATTTGACTGTAATAATAATTATGGACATTTTGACCAATTTCAAAAAATATTATGTACATGTGTTTTTGAGCCACCTTAAAAATTATTAATGAAATATAATGTGGTTCTAAAACATATGTACATATTTTTTTTAAACTTGATAGAAATGTTCCTTACATCAGGTAAGTAAAATGTCTGAAAAGGAAAACCTTTTACCATGTAGATTTTAAGTTATTGGCCTCAAAATGTCAAACATTTGGCATTGTTTGGCATTTTTAACATTGCCATGACAACTGATGATGACATCGTAGTGGTATCATATTAATTACTGACGATATCAATGTTTGATTATGAGAAAAGTTCTATGTCAGCATCAGCAGGCTAGCCAGTTCGACAATGTCAAAGACAAAGTATCTTGCCCAATAACAGAACACAATGCCCCTGACCATGTTGCTCAATCCAGAGTCAAATGCACTAACCATTAGACCACTGCCTCTCCCAATACCATAGTAAAACAAAAGTATTTCCTGATTAAAGTTAATTATACACGAATTGCACACATCCTTGATGGACTAGTGTACAGTGCTTAAAGTGGAATTATATATTGAAGGGTTTCTTGTAAAGGTGTTTGATTAAAGCTTTAAAAACTGTTTTTAACTCCAGTTGCAGTATTGGGCTCACTTGGTTGATGGTATGAATTCTGAAGAAGGAAAATGTCAGGTTATTAGACATAGCTTATTACAAACAGATGTGTAATGCACGTGATCAATGTCTTTCCATAATGGAGAGTACAGGGCAGACACAGACTATTGACAACAAACCGTTATTACCGTTGCCCATGCCAGGGGCAGCTTGGATTTTTTTGACATACGAGAGCCCCAGAGGGTCGGGTTTGTTTTATATTTTGAGCCGAAGTGGGAATCACAAAGGCGATACATGGAGGACCAAAAGAATGCACCTTCAAGAATCTTCATAGTATCCATGCTGAAACATACCACACATTTCGGTAGTCGTTTTATAATACAAAGTAAATGCTATATTTAAATATTAATTTTTTGATATTTTATGTAAAAAACCTTTTGCTGCATTCTTTGTATTTTAATGCTGGATTCACTTATAACTTGCCAAAAGATGACAACTGTACTGCAGACTTTTCCTTTCATCCCCAAAGCAGGGACATTGAAATAATCGAGAACCGAATGAATGAATTAAAACATTACTTTGAATCGAATAAAACTAATTCTGAACCGAGAGAAGAATAATTTAGAACCCAGCGAAAATATTCTTAACCAAATGATATATAAACATCGAAGAAGCGGGGTTTCACAATTTCAAGTAATTTTGTAATTTTGTATTTACATTTAATAATAAGCTTATAGCGCATGTACATGTGTGCAATCATAATTTGCTGGGTTTGATGACGATAAAATGCAACAAAGTTTACGCTAAAACACCCCAAAATGCTTTGACCCAGAAGCTGGTACGTTTTACAAAAAACTAAAATGTATAGTACAACCCTTGCTGTAATTCCTACAGCAAAATAAAAGGACCTAAAGACACGACAATGTTCAGAACAGCAAACAAAAACATTAGAAATATAATTACCTTGGCGCCATTCAGTGACGATATCCCGAAGCAATTCCAAGCCAAAGAAAGAAGCACAACAAAAATTGATCAATGCTGGTAAGAGTAGTTGCATGTTTTGTTCGCTATTCTCGATCGGACTCGAGAAGTTCCACACATTTCAGCTGTCCGCCTTCCTCTACTATCGAAACGCCACGGCGTACAGGACTAGATAATCCTTCCACGAATTATTTAGTTTGTCATATCCTCTCTCCTGAATACCTCAGAGTGACAAGGTTGAAATTTTCGTTCTTTGAGAAGTCCTTTGCCCCAAATTTACAAGCAAACACTTTTTACCATGGCCTCTGCTGGCCATCCAAGTTGCTTCGCGAAATCTGTCACACTTTCTACGCCATGTAAGCCACAATGAATTGTACCTCACTAGAAGATCACAAGAGCAAGAATACTGAAATTATAACCAGTGTTCAATTCATTGTGGCTTACATGACCATCAGTGTGGACAAATTTTGTTCACAGAAAAATGTTGACAAAAAGTTGTTGACAAGTCACGTGACCGCTAAGCCATATGTATATCTCGAGATTACGTCACATGACGTAATCCCGAGATAAAAATAGAGTATGTAACATTCAATGGCTTATTTGGCCGTAAAGAAGCAGAATATCATGTATAACATACCTTACAACAGCTAATTCAACCTCTGGATCACAACCCACATCGATCATTTCTTCTTCTTCTGAAGATAAATCTCCAAATTCTGACCCCGACTCAACCTCAAAATCGCTGTCTAACACATCTCGGAGTACATCTTCAACAGAATTGTAAGTTTTTGTTTTGTTTGAAGCCATTGAAGCAAGAAAACAGCATTCAAAGTTGCTCAATCGAAACACGCGTCTTCACAACAAGAATGCAAATGGTGTCCCTTCACGGCGTGATGACGTGAACATGAAACCTTGATCACTTGCATCGCATAACCAATAGCAAATCGTTTTATACTTCACACAATGGTAGCTTTTTGTATTTTCTATTGAAACCTTTTATTGGTTGGCTTGAAAAGCTTTATTTCTTCATGTAATGAGCATGTAAAGTCATCGTTCGCTGGCGCACGATATTTATTGCGCGAACAGTTAAAGGGTTAATGTCCTCCTGACACCAGTCAGAACTGATGAAATGGGGATCTCAGGGCAGCTTTGAAGGCTCCGCTTCCAGATTGATGCTTGGTAGTTTGCACGAGAAGCATGCTTGAATAAGCAGTCAGCACATGGCAGTAACTGGGTAGAGTCGATGTTGCCCTTCTTGGTGCAGAACAACCTGTACCTGAGCTTATTTAAGTCAATTATTCCTGGCAGTGGGATCTGTACATCTGGCATGTGAATTCCTGGAGTTCCTCAACTAGCTCAACCGAAAGTTCCCATTCCATTCCCAGGAGATTGAACTCTACCGAATACACTCACAGTATCGCAGCCTGTGAAAGCATGCATACCAAGGAGGCATTTGCACAGCTCTTCTCCTACAGCTTCCACCACACTGGAGATACTGACATATCGGATTCGTGTTTGCGTTCCACACTTGACTAAATGGCTGTCGGAATGCCGAAGGCCTTGAATGCCAGGCAACGTTTGAAGACCTCAGTATATTATCAGATGCCACAACCGCTGCCTTGTAGCCTTATCTGGCTGCATGACTGAGCTGCATGGAGAATTAGCCTGGTGTCAGCTTCTTCCTGGGAGGAGTTGAGTTCTTCAACTGTCTCGATCGGCAGCTTCTGAGGAAATCTGGTTGCACTCATCTTCACATGTCACAAAAAAGCGTCTTGTCTGTGAACTTTCTTCTGTATTTATCTCCTTTCTACCCCTTTGCACGAACGTTGTAAAGGGATTCAAGAGGAATTTTCTCCACTGTTGTACTTTGTGTTTGGGCTGAATGTTTTTAAACACTTTTCCCGATGCAGATCGACCCTCTCTTCTCTCTTCTACGTTCTTGAGGAATTGTCCCTGTACACATCAAATACAACATCCTTCGTGCAGCACCATGACCTGTAAGGAATCAGCTAGCGACCTCTGCAAACGTCTTGTGGTTGCTTTTGTATGAACATCAACAATGCATGCCGTCAACAATGCATGCAGATGGCTGCAGGATCACCTCTGCTGCTTGTACACTCTTGCCAGGGATGATGTATTTGTTTTTCTCAATGACCCATCTTGCTGTGGATAATGCCCATGGAAGGGGTCCTAGTAGATGACAAAGAACTTCCCTTTTTTGAAGCTTCCTGTGTTGTTTTCTGCTATGATTATCATCTGGGCCAATAGAGCTTGATCAGCTTTTAGGATTATCTCTTTTGCCGTCCTGCATTGGACTTTCACCTTTTTCAGTGTTGAGCTTGGTGAATGTTTGCAGCTTTGCCTCGCTGATTGTGTCGTGGAACTTGGCTTTCAGTGGCTCTTACTCCAGTCGCAGCACATGGAATGCTTCGTATGCTTTCTCCTTGACAGTTTTCGCATTTCGCAAATCTTGCTCTATCTTTGGAATGGATCTTGCTGCTGATTGGGTTTAGTTATTGGCTCTGGAGCGACGCTAACAGAAACTTAACTGAATTCTGGAGATCGTTGTGTTCAAATCTTGTTTTATTATTTTTCCATTTTTATACAATTTAATTTCACATGATTAATTTATTACACATGAGATTAGTTTCTTGAAATATTCAAAAGTTAAATCTTACATACATGTTTATATTAATTAATTATTTTATTTTAAGTGAAATTGTATAAATTTGTACTTATTCATTTTACGTTACATCCATTGGTTTAATTCTTGCAGAGAGAGATCAGGAAGTTACTCTCCAGATTGCGAAGGATAAGGGAAACGAAGATCTCCAACAGTGGGTGAAGCCTTGTGAAAAGCATTTCTATTGGAGTGCAACCACCACCTCTGATGGCAACAAAAGCGTTATATTGGCTAAGTTCAAGTCCTTTTTGAGTCATGTTGTGAATAAACACTCTGGCTTGGAAGACCCTCTCTTCAACAAGTGTGCCCATGATGAGATGGCTTGATGCAGGTACAGTAGCTATGCTTATCATCAAATGTTTTTCTCCAGTGATTTACTGTAGTCCAATCTTTCAGCCCAGTTTTAGACAAAATTAATGGAAACTGTGCCAAATCTTTCAAAATGTTATGGGGAGACATCTCCAGTACACCCACTTTTCAACTTCTGGGTAACAGCTTGCAAATTCAGAAGCGAATTCAGCAAGCATCCCCCTGCACCAAAACTGACTGCCTGGAAGGATTTCACTCATTACTAAACTTGTTTGCACCGAAGTTGATTGCTTATTCCTAAGTAGGAATGTACTGCAGGTAAGAATGAGTTTTATCAGTACCTTCATGAACTGCTGGTGGCAGTATTACAAAATATACATATGCCAATCTCTTTTTGTTTTCAATCTCTTGCAGGCACATGTTAGCTGCTTTGCACTTTAATTTCAATTTACAGAGAGAAGACAAAGTTAACCAAGATAACAGTGTCCCTTTGAAAGTGAGCTACCCAAAGTTTAAAAATGGAGAGGCAACTGTAAGAAATCGAAAGATTGAACAGAACTTTGGTGAATAAATTATTTATGCTTTTCAATGAAATAATTATCATTCTCAAACTCGCTCATTGATAATTCATAAAGTGTGAACAAAGGGCTCATAAGGGTGTAATTGAGCCTATTGTAGGTGCGATTAGCATATAGCTTTTAACGATTTTATTTCTTTATTCTTGAGAAGATATATCAAACAAGTGACATAGTGTTTCAGCAAGATATCCAACACTGCTATGCATCATTTTTTCAACTCTCTTTTCAGTGTTGCATATCCTGATGAAATTTGCTATCTCGTGTTTTATATAAGCTTATTTACTAAAAGCTTATTTAAACAAATGTTTTGAATTATTGTGATGTCACACCCTTCGTTGATCTCCAAAACAGCAGTTTTAAACTGTAGGTGAACATGTGTATGGAATATGCAGTGTAAATAGGCATCAATTGAAGGGGTACATGGATAAAAGCCCTAAGTGACTTTGGGAAAATTTGAGATAAGCAGGATAGAAATACCTCCCAGCAATTTTAACACTCTGATCTCGGTGTGCAACAAATGCAGACTGCAGACTTGCAGACTTGCAGACCTGCGTGACATTTACATCATGTGACTTTGTCACGCACCACGTGACATTGTCTGGTCGCTTACATTTCCAGAGGAATCAGCCGACATGAATTAGCGAAGAAGCGTCAATGTAGGTATCTTTGAACTGCTTTCTTGTCACTTATTATTTTCCTTTGAATGTTTTACGGCTGTGACACAGGGAATGGGCAGCAATTATTGGCGGTGTTTTGGCGATTTCTTACGTATGGCGGCCATTGAAAATGAAATGGTCCTTCTTTGGCAGTTTGGAAGGAATATTGTACAAAACTTTCCTACTGTTTGTAAAATAGTAGGGCCGTCATTCAGCACCTACAGTCGACCGCATACTAAGTGATATAAACAATTTAAATTGTGGAGAATGTATGATGAGTATCGAGTTCGGTTAGTGTTGAGTTGACTTGTATTTCACTGATCTCAAGTGGAAGTTTGTTTTAGAAATACGTTTCCAGGTACAAAATTTTGATGGTTTGCTGGTAAAACGGAAATGCTGATTGTTAATAATTGGAGGATATGATTGCTTTAATACATGGATAAATTTTACAGAAATAAATTTGTACATCAAAGTCTCGTAAAAAATCACTAAAACACCGCCAATAATTGCTGCCCATTCGCTGTGTCACAGCCGTGAAAAACTCAAAGGAAAATAATAAGTGACAAGAAAGCAGTTCAAAGATACCTACATTGACGCTTCTTCGCTAATTCATGTCGGCTGATTTGTCGGGAAATGTAAGCGACCAGACAATGTCACGTGGTGCGTGACAAAGTCACATGATGTAAACGTCACGTAGGTCTGCAAGTCTGCAAGTCTGCAAGTCTGCAGGTCTGTAGGTCTCCAGGTCTGCAGTCTGCATTTGTCGCACACCACTCTGATCTGGTTTTAACCATTGTCTCAGAAAAACTAGTAATAATTACTATAATTGTTGTTTATTTTTATAGACTATGTTGAAGAACTCTTCCAGTTCTATCTGGGATTAAGCAAACAGCAGCTTGAGGATGCAATCAAGGAGCTGAGGATATGATACCAGAGCCCATGAATTCTATGCTAGACAAGCAGCCCAGAGAGGAGGCCATTAGAAAGCGGGCCAGAGAGGCTTCGGAACGCCATTGAAGTGATACAAAAAGCCCAAGCTAAATACAGCTATTATTCCCTATTTGACCGTAAGTGTGCAAGCTTTGTCGGTATTAATATTGTCTGTTCGTTCAAACTGTTTATTGTTTTGTGGTTGCATTTATTTGTAATTTTGTTGAATTTCTTCTTGACATCGGGACTAGTGAAATACACCCAAAACATCTTCCGGTTTCTCTTAAATTTTGTTTGCAGCCTGTGTTTATAAATTGTTGGCTGCCTGTGTTTATAATTGTTGGCTGCCTGTGTTTATAATTGTTGACTGCCTGTGTTTATAATTTTTGGCTGCCTGTGTTTATAAATTGTTGACTGCCTGTGTTTATATATTTGTTAACTGCCTGTGTTTATAAATAATTATTGTTGGCTGCCTGTGTTTATAATTGTTGGCTGGCTGTGTTTATAATTGTTGACTGCCTGTGTTTATAAATTGTTGGCTGGCTGTGTTAATATATTTGCTGACTGCCCGTGTTTATATATTTGTTGGCTGCCTGTGTTTGTACATGTATATTTGTTGACTGCCTGTGTTTATATAATTGTTGGCTGCCTGTGTTTATAAATTGTTGGCTGCCTGTGTTTTTAATTGTTGACTGCCTGTGTTTATAATTTTTGGCTGCCTGTGTTTATAAATTGTTGGCTGCTTGTGTTTATATACTTGTTGACTGCCCGTGTTTATATATTTGTTAATTGCCTGTGTTTATAATTGTTGGCTGCCTGTGTTTATAATTGTTGACTGCCTGTGTTTATAAATTGTTGGCTGGCTGTGTTTATATATTTGTTGACTGCTAGACTGTTCACAGCCTCTCTATTTTTGTAGCCGCGAGCGAACTGGAACTGAGCGCGATCGTGGGGGTAGGGGGCGGGGAAGGAGAAAAATAGAGGGGCTGTAAACATCTTTGAGAAATTTGGGAATTTCAGCAACGGAAAATTCCCATTGGCTAAAAGGCGTAAAAACTGTCATCACCTTGACAACGGCCATTTATGAACGCGTCATGTTGTTTGCAGCGGTTGTCATCAAATGGCGGGAAAATGTTCACACTTCATCAAGCCTTTCAAGCATGTCGTGATTTGAGGTTTGTTTGTCGTATCATCGGCAATTGAACGTTTGCTCAACGAGTTTATGCAAAAATTTGCCAACCAAACAAGCTATTGAAAGTCTGCTAGCAGCAAAGAATGTTGTTGCGATTCTCCCAACCGGATTCATTACGGTTCGCGACAGTAGTCTCTTGCGAAATTGGCCCAAGAAAAATATGATATCCGCGAAAACAACAGATTTTAACCACATGCCGAGCCCGGCAAAAACAATACTGAAATGGACAGTGCTAAACCACGAAACACCGAAACACCGAAACAGCTATTTTTTTCTTATTTTTTTTTTTTAGCGAAACACCGAAACAGCTATTTTTTTGTAACGGTTATTTACTGAACAAAGGCTCAAGAGATGTAGTGGTCTGTAGTGTATGTGCGATTGCGTGACCTTACATGCAGTATGCCATGTGCATGACCACTTATCGGCTTTAGATTTACTCAGTACTTTATACCTTCTTGGAGAACAGAGAATATCTCGCGTTTTTCTTTACGTTTATATAATCGGAGAGCTAGCTAAATGGTTTTGTCAAATTTAATTGGAAAACAGCCCGAGCCGTTCTACTGGACTTTTTGTAAAGCTTGCAATTAACTTCAGAAACGTTCGATTAATTGTCGTCGTTTTGTTTTGGGCTCCTTGCATGTAAATTCGCGCTGGTAAATTTCACTGCTTCTTTTGTGGCTATATAAATATATCTGTAAAATCATGATAAAAATGCTTGTTACTGTGGTGGGTGTCAAAACATAGTATAATTTTGCAGCTTCAGAAATCCGTAATATAATTTTTCAAAGCCGGTCGTTTTCTTAGAAAAGTCAACCGAAATTCCCGGAATATTCGCCGCGCACCAGACATCACAGCTTGCCCTATTCGTACCCAAGTGGATCGTTCTTTCGCTGTGAGGATCGTTATATTAATTTACTGACTGAGAAGCTTCGGAAAGCTTTAAACTGAGCGTCTGCTGCGTCCGTATGCCGAATGCAAATTCTGCCAGGATTTAATTACCGGTAGAGTCAACAAATCCAACTTGAACTTGCGAGGAAGACATTCATTCTTCGCTCATCACTAGTATAAGGGGTGGATCTACAAGCGACCTTAAAGTTTTTTGGGTAGTAGCCTTTATTTTATTTGGAGTACTTATCTAAGATCGCGAGCTCATGTTTATAGCCAATGTTTCACTATACTAGTCGCCGTGACATACAGTCGCCGTTTATTTGTGTCGTCGCGCAACGCTTCTCCCAAATATAAACTTGCTGGGGCTTAACTGTACATAGCTTTAGCTTGCCATCGGAAATTATATCAGCAAAATATAACCATTAAAAAATAAATAGCTGTTTCGGTGTTTCGCTAAAAAAAAAATAAGAAAAAAATAGCTGTTTCGGTGTTTCAGTGTTTCGGTGTTTCGGTGTTTCGTGGTTTAGCACTGTCCATACTGAAATCGACTGAAATGCAAGAAAAGTCAACGCCCTACACGGAATCAGTATTTCATATTCAGTCCATCCAGAGCCAACTCAAAACGTTACTAGCAAAGCATCGCAAATTACGGAGGTGTCAAACTCTCTGGAACTCTACAGAGATCTGCAGAGCGCGGAAAGCCCGACAGGAAACGACTTATTTCTCGTTGTAGAAGCGTGCGGATAGACAGACATTATTTTGAATCGCTGAGGATATTGTGATCTCTAAGTATCATGATTTCACCACCACTCGCAGTAACCACTCGCAGTATGATGGCCTGTTTCGGCCTGTTTTTTTTGAGTTGAAGAAATCATCCCACGCGACATGGTACTGTTGCCCCGGTACTGTTGTTGTTTTATAATAGAGAATTGGTACGTGATATAAGTAATTGACCTCGCAAATTCTTATTGGTCCAATTTAATTAATAGGTCAAGGGGCGGAGCTGTTAACGACAAGGCGACAACAGGGGGAGGAGTCTAATCACTGCACTTTTTTCCAAAGATGAAGACAGCCTCTCTTTTCTCGTTCGCCCGCCAACACTCCCCACCCCCTCATGCTCCGCGCTCACTCGCGCTTCGCGCTCGCTGTTAGCGCTCGCTGTTAGCGTTGAGAAAATAGAGAGGCTGTGAACAGTCTAGTTGACTGTCCGTGTTTATATATTTGTTGGCTGCCTGTGTTTGTACAGGTATATTTGACTACCTGTGTTTATAATTGTTGAATGCCTGTGTTTATAAATTGTTGGCTGCCTGTGTTTATATATTTGTTGACTGCCTGTGTTTATAAATTGTTGGCTGCCTGTGTTTATAATTGTTGGTTTGTTGACTGCCTGTGTTTATGATTGTTGGTTTGTTGGCTGCCTGTGTTTATATATTTGTTGGTTTGTTGACTGCCTGTGTTTATATATTTATTGGCTTGTTGACTGTCTGTGTTTATAATTAAGCGGTCAGTATGCCATTCCCCGAGGGTGACCGCTTAATACAGGTTTGACTGTAATATAGTTATTGAAAGTGGAAGAAATATATATAATGATGAATGAAAATATAATAATGTGTATATATTTGGTATCTGCATTGTTGCTCTATGATTTCTTTTTGATATTACTTGGGTTTTTACCCGGGGTAGGGGTTCTCCTTATCTGGCTTTTACAGGTACTTGCCGCCCAATAGAGTATGGTTTTTAGAATTTTTTTGGGCTTGGACGGAGTATCAATTTTATCACTTTCTGTCTTAAACAGAGTATCTTTACATGGTGTAATGTCTTGAACAGTCAGGATAAGCATATGTGGTTAATCTTTACATGGCCTAATGTCTTGAACAGTCAGGATGATTTCAGCATATATATTGACATAACAGGCAAACACACACATTTTCTTTTGCACCATATGCCACTATAAAATATTTGGTCATATTTATATTGAATTGGCCCATCTTGAACATGATAATTCAGGGAGCTCTGCTGTTAGGCTAAGCCTATCTATATATATTATCCACCATACTGTTCCTCTGACCCAGTTTTCTTGTATCTTTGCCTGTCCCTTGTCTTGTACTTGCCAGCTGCTAGCTGAAGGCTCCAATTTTCCAGGCAAACTGTCTGAAGCCAGGGTGTTGGGTAACACAGGCCAACTCTTGTCCCTCCACGAGGTCCCCATGCACAATGTCACTTGTCAAAGCTTTACAACAGCCTTCGATCTCTGCAGCAATAACACTCGCTGATGTTTGTCAAGAGCTCGCGGCTACAGTTCCCACAAGTACACCTAGATGTGAAATAAATTGTTTAAAACTACTGATTGAATTGATCTATAGTTGTGCACGAATTTCTTAGACTACTTTTATGATTCAAATATGCACAATTTACAGAGCATCCAATGTCATTAAACATGGAAATGGACTGACTGAAGTTCAGACCACGAACTACAGATCGCGGAGTTAGCGAAACTAGAGAAATGACAGTTTTTTATCATGCAACTGCCATTGATGGAATAAGTTTCCATTATCAAAATGTGCAACAATCAGCAGTAACTCCTAGAGTTACAGTTATATATATATGTGAAATTCTCTTTCTGGTTGGGACAAGCTATATGAAATATCACCTTATTGATGCAACATTGAAATGCTTTTTAATTTTCTCTCATTTTTTTGAAAATTCATTAAAAGCCATATCTATCCAACTTTAATTTAATTCAAAATAAGAAATGATGCACCCAGAAAAGAAAATTGCACAACTGATAGAAAATTACATCAAATGTCCCATTTGTATAGCGGACCTTCCTCCTCATGATAAAGTGGCACGCCTTAACAGTTGGCTGCACATATTCCACTTTGACTGTTTGGACCAGTGGTTGAAGGTAGGCCTGTAGCATTCTTTTCACTTTAAGCAAGATATTTGAGCTCTTTGATAAGTAAGTGTTGAAAGCGAGAATTATTAATTAGATATTTTATTGCTGGAATGCTCAGTGCATGGTTTCTTCATTCCTTACTTAAATTCTATTGCATGGTAATTTAAGATTGTATCCTGGTCATCGTGTATTAGTGCAATCACACCTGTAAATTAAATGTAATAGTTTGTGGACTGCATTTATAATTAATTTTATAGGTGGAACCAGAGGGCATAGGGTGCCCTGTTGCAATGTGGTTTTCGTGGGGACTATTCTGTGTTCCATTGAGGAACCTTCTAAGTCACAGGTATTTTGCCTTTATTAACTGATTAACTGGATTTAGACTAGGCTTTTTGGAATCTGTGGGACTCATGCAGAGTGGAAGAAAGTCCACCACCTTCTCTCCACGTTAAAAAAAGATCGAAATGAATAAAGATCGTAAAAATAATGTTTGGTAATAGACATATTCCGCCGGATAAAAGGTAAAAATATAGGTAATATATGGATACTAAAAATGTAAAGATACTGGAAGAAATTATTGAAATTTCTATCCAGGAGTCTAACCAGGAGCTAGCACAATAGTTTACTATTTCAACTAACTTAAAACATATCCCGTAAGAATTATATTACACCCGTAGGGGATTATCTTCTTTCAATACCTTTTGGAAGAAGATCTATAGAGCACTTAACAATAGGCATAGGAGATTGTTTAATGTTCATATATTTCTGTTTCATAACACATCTCTACAGAAAAATCACAATAAGACAAAAGAGAGCTTAATAGAACTTTTATGGCATTTAAACGTTTGGTAGGTTCTGTGTTTTCTTTGAAAAATAATATAGTGTCATTATCTGACAACAGGGAAACCTAGATTGCATTACTGAACATATAGACCAACCCCTTGTGTTTGAAGACTATATGGAAGATGGTCAAAGTGAAGCAGGTAAAGTTTAAAACCTTATCTTGTAACTGTTTACCCCTTTTATCTTTTGCAAATCATTGATTCGCAAATACATAAATTTTCCGTACCTCTAAAGAGTTTAGAAAACACAGAGAATGAGAGTTTAGTGGAATAAAACTCTCGCCTTCAACTCACGTGAACTCCCTCTAGTGTTTGCATAGGGTTTTGTAAGGCGACAAAATGTTACATGACGTCATACCTGTGTTTTACATTGACTGATCTAAAACGGTTATGCAACCAATCAAAGCGTGCTGTATGTAAAAACAATGTTTACTAGTGCTATCGTAAGCGGTTCATTCAATTGACTGGTATACTTCTCAGTTTATTTATTTACAAAATTTAACTTACGCTGTCCTCGTGATGATATTGCAGGGCTGGTTAAATTGTACGAGGCAAAGACAAACGCCTACGAAGAGTTGACAGACTGCATGCGAGTCTTGGTTTAACGAGACTTCATTGTGGAGGATACCCTCAAATTATACCGGGAAAAGAAAATAATTACTAGCTGCAAGCTGGAAGAAGAATTTAGGAACGAACCAGCAGAAGACCTAGATGGCTTGACCAGGGAGCTGTTTTCTCAAATGTGGAAAAAAACGTTCTTCCCATGTACTTTAAGGTACAACTTTCCATGCACCACGTGTTGATCTGGACTGCTCAGAGGAGCTGTTTGAACTTCTGGGTCGTATTGCAACTCACGGCTTCCTCCTTACCGGTTTCTTTCCGGTCAGCATCGCCCCAGCTACAGTTATCAGTCTCTTTGATTCTGATGCGCTAAAGGAAACTGATGTCATGTACTGTTTCCTCTCCTTCCTAAGCGAGGGTGAACAGCAAAAAGCCAGTGAAGCTCTTCAAAAGCGACAAATTTGTGTAGATGATACACTGTTAGACATGCTATCCAGGTTCAATGTTAGAAATATTCCAAGCACAGTGGCAGAATTTAATTTGCTTTTCCTTCGCATTGCAAAAATGAGAGCTTGTGACCAAGCCCAGCGTCCTCATGACGTCCTTCAAGCAAGGCATGATTGATATGCACCAGAACTATGGTGCGAGTTGATACAAATGCCATAAGGGCTGTATATGCCTGCCTGGATCCAACTCCAGAACTAGGGACCCCAAAGGGCAGCACAGAGTATCAACTCCCTTATTTCATTCCATCCCAAACCTAAAGTGGTGGGTGAAAAGTACAAACCCTGAATATGGACTGAATATGAGCCAAAATAATCATATTAATAGATAGATTCTCTGTTCGTGTTGCTGTTTAAATCTCCTCTCTTTCGCTGGGTTAGCGAGTAACAAGAAGAACAAGTTAGTCGACTCACTAAAATTCTCATAGGCTGCGTGACATTTTCATTCACAAATATATTTTTCAGTGTTTACAGCGTTTTTAGTGTTTACAACGTGTCTAAACGTTTGTTTCGTTTATCAGCGTTTATTGTTTCAAAAGTTTCGTTTCTATCGTTTGAAATTCATTCAGTGTATTTACATGATTCATGTAAATTCTACAGTGCTGAGCAATGATGAAACTGTAATAGAGTGTAATTAAATGATCAAAATATTTACCAAGCAAATGAAGCAGGCAAAAAGACATGAAGGAAATGTCAACAAATGGTATGCATTGAACATGAATAGCTAGTGTTTATTGCTTAATCTGGGAAAACATAACACTGTTCGGGCTTTAATATTACTATATTGGTTAGATTTTAGATAGTTCAATATCACAAGTAAAAATTACTCATGCAAATTGTAGCAAATTGATTTCCATCCTGCTTTGACCTTGTGCGTGATAAAAGACAAGTTTCTTTCACTGGTCATCATTCAGCGCAAAAAAAATACACCAAAATTATTAAAACATTTGTAAGTCAAGGTAATTTCTAATCTTTCTAACTGAAGTAACTGAAGTCAAAATAAAATCTCAAATGATTGAGGTTTCTAATAAATTTATACAGATCCATGGTTGAAACGGGACTGAAAGCTTCCTGTGTTTGTCAGTTTTTAAGCATGGGAACCGAAGTTTCTGATTGGTCAGTCTGTAATTAGATTTTATCAAAGTCACAATTTTTTTCTGGTCGCTCAAAATGTTGTGACCTCTAACGCGAAGACGTACACTAACGGCTTTCAGTTATCCATTTAGAATTACCGTCACCTGTTAAAACCGCCCTGGATCAAGGGCCGAAAATGAATGGAGCGAAATGATCGTAATTTGGCTGGCGAGGTTATTTCTTATCTGACAGTGAATCTATATGCTCGTGTGTAAACAAAATAATATTGTCGCGATGTGAATTCGACAAGATCAATGAAGACTTTGTTTTTCGAATTCGTTTGCTTCTGACCTTTTCGTATATTTAAAGCTCTTTGCATTCTATTTGTTAATTTCGAATGTAACGTTTCGTGAAAAATCCAGGCAAGTCCGAAACATATAGTCGGCCGAAAGCGTGACTTTCGCCCATTGAGTTAGTTATAATAATAATAACAGCTAGTTATGCAAATTCAAGGCATCACGATTGTTATTTTATTTTTTATATACCCCACTGCGGTCATTAAAGTTGTCCCTTGATGTGTATCTTTCTTGAAGTAACATGCAGGAATGCACAGAGAAATTTAAGGTTTCGATTCAAATCACAACTGAAATGATTCCAGAATTTACGCTTCGCCAGCACACGTTCATTCGTAATAAAATTTACAATTTGTCCCTCAAAGAGCACAATTCCACCTTTGCCATCTCCCATGTTAGCCATCACCATGTGGCAGAGTTCTCTTTAAGTCCATCAGCATCCATTCCAGTCTCATTGTCAAATATAACAGTAGGTGTTGCCTTCAGATTGAAATGTCCACATTTTAGGAGCCTGAACATGTCTCTAACAACACTGCTGCTGCTATGGCTTGCTCTAATGACTTGCGAAGGTTCACTGTCGTCTATCATACTTTCTCTTAATTCCTTAATACTTATAACAGCATCTGCTGAGGGTCTGCACACACTTAATGGAATGTTGTCATGTGCATCCTGCAGACAACTTGGCAAGAGATACAGAAACCAGTTTTAAAAAGTTTTAAAAACAACAATAAATATTATTATAAATATTTATTGGTTCCTAGCTGACTGAAAATGCAAGGACTAGTGACAGCTTAATTTACAACAGTACCATTAACATTAACCACACATAGTTTAATTCATCATCCATGTACCTAAAAGCAATAACAATTACCTTCTTGGGCACCTAGAATGGCTGTGACAGTTCTTTGCATGTCATTATTCCAGGCCTGGAGTGTTCTTTCCAGTGATACTTTTGTCATATCTGGAAACATCACAGTCAGTTGAGCAACATAATCTATGAACATCTTCAAGAGGGTAACAACTTTTTTTAATGTATACATGTTTCGGATGATCCTTCATCTATCTTCAGTACAAGTAACAGAACACGCTAGTGGGTGTGATATAAATATAAGAAAAATACAATGGTATGGAAAATATAGCTAATTACAACGTGGCAATAAATGTAGAACATATAACTAATAATATTACAACTAGACAAGAAATATAGAAAATAAGACTAATTACGGCGTGACAAAAATAAAGAAAAAAACAGAACAGAGAATATATACTGATAAACAAACAAAACTAAATAGCCAGTGAAAGATTGACATGAAAAATTTGCCTATTGAGTGTGGGTTTTTCCCAATGGATATGTAGCGCCTCCTTGATTTTAAGCTGGAAGGAGGTGGAGGCGGTATCCAGGATGGAAAAACAATTTTCAGAACATAAAGCTCGGCAATTATCCGAGCTTTTGAGGTGCTGGAAAATGTGGGAATTCTTGTCAGTGGAAAGGTGCTCCCGGATTCGTGTAGCGAGATGTCGGTTAGTCTCGCCGACATAACAGGCACCACAGCCTGCGCAAAATAACTTGTAAACTACACGAGATCTTAGTAATTAACTTGGGAATACTATCCTTCACACTGAACAAATTCCTTAATTTATAGGGGGGAAAAACCAACTTGATGTCAATCTATGAACACAAATAAAAGTCAACGATGACTAACAGTAATTTTATTTGAAATCTAAAACCAGAACAAGCCAGCCAAGAGGCCACAGAACATGCAAATAGTTATAAAACAACATGTCTAAAAATAAAAAGAGAAATTCAAGCAAATTGAGTTGAGTATGGAGTACATTTTTCAAGGGAACAATTTTTGCTACTTCTGGCACAGATATTTAAATCTGGCCTTGGTTTAGAATATTCAAACAGACATGTAAAAACAATATATCTAATAAATTATTGGCCCAGCAATTTGGTGGTGATGGTTACAATAGGCACCTAATTTCCTCTTACATGTAAACTGCTTAAAAGGCTGTCAATAGTTTCTAATCCATATTTATACATCTACATGACCAATGTTGTTGTTATCATGTCAGTTAATATGTCATTAAATATTGTACCTGTGATGCTCATGCTCGATGGATCATTGTTCAATCCGGTTGCTAGTTGCTGCTCAAATGGTGGATTTTGTTGAGTCTGTGATACTGCAAATTGTCTGTTGTTGTCTTATATCAGCACCTACATCTGGCTCAATAGCTGACATCAGAAGGCAGTCTATTATCAACAACACCCTCATCACCATCACTGTCACCATCCTTTATGATAACAAAGCAAAATACATTATGGAGAATGTGACATTGTAATCACAAGAAATTACAACATAGTTAATAGTTTTGTGGAACACAATTAATATTATACAGTGCATTCATGATGCAAACACATACTATGACATGAGAAATGATTGTTTTCTTACAAATTATTATGGGTAATGCGAGTGGATAATTTAATATTATTGGTTATACTTTTGCTGCAGTATTAATTTTATAATATCATAGAGAAAGATTGGCCAAAGTTTGGTTTAGCTTATATTTCAAAAGGGGGGATTTTATAGCCCTTTGAAATGAGAATGATTTGTTATGGGAAGGACAAGCCTTGCCATCCAGTCACGGTTAATCTAGCAACAATTTGGTATATTACGTCATTGTCCACGTAATGTGATGTTTCCTTGGCAACCATATTTGAACAGGCATGTTTTTCCAAATTTGGAGTTTTGTTGCTTTTAATGATAATTTTTTACCTTTTTTTGTTTTAACTTTTGCATTTTAGTTAATTTCAGCTTGATTTTGTAGGTTTTGATATATTACTTCTGATTCATTTTTGGTGGCTTTCTGAGGTAATGGAAATATGAAGAAATCCAAGATGCTGGCTGTTAGGATAAAGATTTCAGCGTGTTCGAAGACATGCCTAAAGAACTTTATGAGTTAAAGAAATCTCAGAACAAAACATTCAAGGAAACAAAAAAAAGGCTACATGGTGTATTTTAGTAAGAAATTCCCAGACAAATTATATGTAAATTGACCGTTTATTCCACCCAACGAATCGTTGTGAACATTTATTTATGTACTTTTATTTCTTTTTTGGCTTCTCACTTTCAAAATATGCTTATGTTAATCACTTCTTCTTTTTATGAATGCAAAATTTTTCTAGCTTGAAGCAGAACCGTTTCACGGTCGGCATAACGAAGAAATCTTGCAATAATAGTACGAGGACAGCCATCTTGTTTTGGCTTTCCTACTCGATGGATTCTTTGAAATTCAATTTTGTTGCGCAGGTTGCAGATCTGGAGTTCATCTTCCAAGAACTTATAGATAATCTGTTTGGTGTTTTCCGCAAGCTCCTGATGATTGCATTATATGCAAGCACAACATGTCTTTTCATTTGTATGCAGATGACACCCAACTGTACACAACCTTCTTCTTCAGTAACGTTAATCAGTTAGCAAACACTAAACATCGCACCGAGGCTTGTTTAACAGAAGTTGATCTATGCATGACTTGCAATAAGCTAAAGTTAAACAAGGAAAAAACAGAGCTTCTGCTACTACATTCAAGATATCGCCTGCATGTTACATTGACTTCTCTTTCAGTAGGAAAATGACGTAATATATCCTTCAAGTCAAGCAAGGAACATTGGAGTCATTTTCAACGACACATTGCTGTCTTCACATATCAACTCAGTTTGAAAGTCTGCTTATTACCATTTAAGAAACATTGCCAGAATTAGGAAATATCTATCACGCAAGTCTATTGAGATTCTAATTCATGCTTTTGTTAGTTCTAAACTGGATTACTGTAATTCTCTTTTATATGGCTTGCCTAAGAAACTGCTTAAAAAACTTAAATACGTACAGAACGCTGCTGAACAGCGCATTATTTTTAAGATTCTTTTATTAACTTTTAAGGTTTTAAATGGTCTTGGTCCTGTTTATCTAAGGGAAATGTTTAATTTTTACCGATCGTCAAGACAGCTTCGTTCATCATCTGACACTACATGCCTCATAAACCGCGATTTTAATCTTAAATCTTATGGTCGCCGTGCCTTTTCAGTTATTGCTCCGGTGCTTTGGAATACCATTCCTATAGATATTAGATGTAGTACAAGTGTTGACATTTTTAAATCAAGACTTAAGACATATCTTTTTAAAATTGCGTATCTCTTATTTTTAAATTTCATGTCTCTAGTTTCTAGTTTATATAAGTAGAATACTGAATATATATGTATATATATTTTTAGCATAATTTTAAGTAATTCTTAACGTTCTTTAAAATAATTAATGTTGTTGTAATTAGTTTTTATCCATTAATTTGTAAAGCGCTTAGAACAGCGATGAATAAGCGCTATGAAAGTTATTATTATTATTATTGCCTTGATCGTCCACAGAAGTTGTGCCATGTTCTTCAATGCCGATGAACGTTAGATTTTCTCTTATGCTATAGTGTTCTTGATACAACAGTTGTTTTTTCAGGTCATCGGCAGTGTGCTAGCGGCTTTTACATTGCGTTTCAGCTCCGCAATTTCCTCATCATTGAAGTTGATGCTCTCTTCGAGTTCCTTCACCATTTTGTCGGTTCTTTTAACCTTCTCCTTTAGGTCATTGATATCCTTGTCAAGGTTGGCAACAGTATTTTCTATATTGGACACAGCTTTGAACAGGTTATCCAGTCTGCTTTTGATGTTATCAAGCTTTTTCAGCTTTGAGAGAACTGTGCCCATTGTCTTTGCAAGGTCTTTGACCACACGAGAGAGCGTCGCAGTCATTTAGCTTCTTGCCTCGCTATTGCTGTTTTCACGACAGGATCTCTTTTCTTCCGGCGAAGCTGCACTATCAGACAATGATGTTGGTCTGCCTTTTCTTTTCGCAGACATGAGATTTCAACTCTACCAGCATCGTTTATGTCAGAGCTCATTGTACACCTCTTACCCAGTCTCTTGAAATAAAAAAGAATGATGCATTAATAACTATTAGTTACTAATTGGAAATGTGTGGTTACAGAAAATATCAATACTGACCAAAAGGAAGGTCATTGAAAATTGAGCAGTTTACAAGTTAATTATATATTCAAAGCATATTCTGAAACAATGGAACTATTCTGGACACTTAGTAGTAAAATGTGATAAACAAACAAAACAAAACACTGCATGACCTTGTTTAAGAGGCTGTCTCTGTAAGATCCTCATAACCAATTTGGGCCACATAACAGATTTCCTTGAAACTTTGCATGCGAGTAACACCTAATGTGGTTAGTTTCAAAATGCATTTCGTTTTGGCTCTAACTTTATTTTGACGGATTTACGAGGGGGGTCCTGTGGGGGTCCGAAATGGTGATTTTTTGGTCTTCAAATTTCCATTTTTTCAATAATTTTAACATCCTCTCACTTCCCTTGAAATTCATTGCCAGACATCATCCTGCCGTGTGGTGGTAGGTATATGATCTTACCCTTGATGACCTTGAAATTGACAACTCGCATGCTGGCATATTTGCCTAAGTATGTATAGCAGATTTCGCAGACAGTTTCGTTGAGATTAGATTACAGTTATAATTGTTGTTACAATTAGATCTATAATGATTAAAATTCACATAAAAATTGAAGCAATTACCTTTGTGATTGCGTGAAACATTCTTCGCACACGCGGACATTAATTCCCACTTGCCGTGACAAGAAATCACACTGTTATTCAACAAGGTAACTGCTTAAATTTAAATGACAAACAAAATCTTTACCTGCATACACACTCTTTCAACTTTTCCAAAATGGTAGACATTACAAAATAGAAACAATTTAAAAATTCTCAACAGGAAAAAATAATGGAGCCGGGTAATACAAGGAACGCAGGGTAATACCGAAAAAGAAAGATCAAATGAAAATTAAACATTTTACAGATGATGGCGTTGTTTCTGAAATAAATTGAAAAATATAGCAGGCTTTCAAAAATTAGAAAATTTATGGATGTAAGAGGTTGCCATCTCTGAATTAGACATTAAAGGAGCTAACGTCACAAGCCATGCATGCGCACTCCCACGCCAAAATCCTGATAAAATTGGGACAATTTTTTCAGGTTCCGTCAGAAGACACATTGAGTTTTTATATCATTCTATATCTTGGCCATCCTTTCATAGTTCATGTAACATAACGTTTGATTTTCTTCGCTGAGAGTCTGTGCTTCATTTCTATGTAGTTTTTGTCTCACATTTGCACTGTTTACAGCATTTCTGAGCGTTTCTATAAGCAGTGATGTCCGCTATATGGCGGCCGTCATTCTGGAAGCGGACGAAAGAGAATTCACGCGTCCACTAAAGAGGGCAACAGGTCTGGCGACAAGCCCATAGTAGAATTTGGCTGGAAAATATCCTGTATTTGTCCTGGGGTATTGCAAAGCTCAAGCTGTGGGTACAATACCGACTCAAAGTTCGCAACTCATCTCCTTTCACTGGAAAGACGGAGAAGGCAAGTAGTATTTTTGACTGTGTATTATTGTGCCACCCTTTCTGCTGTTGTTTTATTTATTTAGGCTTATACTAAAACAAACTTTTTTCTTCATTTATAGGAAGAATGACTTGGCAATATCGAGTGCAAAAAGGTTGGCTTTAGGTGAAGTTGAAGGCCCTTCTACAAAACACCGGCGCCATTTTGTAGGTGAGTTATATGGCTTATACTACATGTATGGTTGATTAGGATTGCATGCTTTCGTGCAAGCAAATTTCATGATAGAATCCACAGGCCATATTTCTGTTTTGCTAGGAAAATTATCATTACATCTACGTATGTAGTTCGATCACGTAAACATAGACTACACTGTTGTTGTTGTGTTCCTTAGGTGATTTAGTGTCAACATCAACCTCAGTAAAACCAGGAATTGCTACAGAGTCACCTAATTTGTCTTGGAAAGCATTAACGTGTTGCATTGTTTATTTTCATCAAAGTTAACAGACTGCATACACTTGTCTAATATGAAGATGTGTGTCCTACTCCTAGCTATACTTGCACATACATGATTATTATACAAAGTAATTTTAAATTTGTTCAAGCGTAGATCAATAGTGGCATCTACATGTACTGTAATGATTTAATTTAGCGCCCAGGGTTACTGCAGTACATATAATTTTGTTTTGGGGGCTTGAGAAAGGGTGCCACTGGAGTCATAGTGCTTATTTCTGTTTTGACATTAGCATTGTACATGTAGCATGTCAATCAGTAAATAAAAACTATTAGTACAAAATGAACAATTATTGCAGGAACTCAATATTTAACCCTGCGAAATCCTGCAGAATATCGCCTGATACTAACTACATGTACACTGTAGGTTGTAGGTCCAGTTTGCTAAAATCAGGCGATGTATTTTTGCAAGATTGAGCAGGATAATTTATCATTATTGTTTTATTATTCCACAAATAATATTGATAACACAGTCAAGTGAAAAAAATCACTTTTATTTCAAGTACTGAATTGAATGTTGTACCGCTCTTTCATTTATTACATATATGTATCGCAGGATATCTGTCGAGTACGGCCAACCGATATTGAGTGCATCGTGACAATATTTGGACAATGTTACAAATTGTTGTCATAATACAAGGTACAAGGTACAAGAATATCCACATACACTGTACAATAATTAATGTTGGATTATAGAATATACTATTGTTTAAATTGTCCTCCCTAACAAATGTCTCGCTTTTGTGGATTGTATTCATTTGAATAATCACTTAAAATTTAAAGTAATCAATTTCCCGTTCCCATGCTTGGTGACAATAATTTGCCTTTCATTTGAAAACAAATGTTGTATTTTTCATTGATTCTAGTGGTCTAACTGATGCCTTACATGGTCTTGATGAAGATATTGGACACAGCGAAGACAGTTTTAGTGATTCTTCTGAAAGTGATGATTTAGAGTAAGTAAATTTTCTTCAACTGAATTGATAATATTCACAGTCAATGTGATAATTTAGCTGAAATAAGCTCACAGCAAACAAGGCGCACATCAAGTTGGCTATGAGTTCTTATTCAATGAGATTGAGTGGAATAAAAATAAACAAGTACATGTACATGGATACGATTTGATAGCCAAGTAGTAGGGAGCCAATCAGAGCACACAATTTCTCATATCCAGGGGCTGTCTGTAAGATTATAATAAAAGTGCTTTCAATTACATCTATTTATGGTGGTTTGATGTGTGCATGTTACATGTACATTGTATGTTCTTTTTTTCTAGGCATTCAATGCTTGTGAGGAGAATGACAGTGACAGCGATGATGAAACAAGCGAGGCAGACCAGGCAATGAGGCTAGGCTGGATGTTGATGTCATGCCAATTGAAAGTGAAGTGTCTACAGAAAATGTTACCCATGCAGATCCCCAGCAGAGAGTGCATCAACTGGTGCATCAAATGCTGCTCCAACCTATCCTAAACTGAGCAGACTTGAAGAACAGAAACACCTAGAGGGGGAACTTTCCGTCGTCAGGGAAACAAAATTTATCTGCTCGCTGGATTTAGTCCTTGATGTTTTCAAGAAGTGCCCACAACTTGGCTGTGCTAACACAACTTCCAGTGTCAAGCACCATCTGATTGGTCCCACACTGGTTATTAATTAGTCTTGTCCCTCTGGCCACAAGGGACAATTTTCATCTTCAAGAGATACAAATGATATCAATTCTAATAACCTACAAGTTGCAGGCAGCATTCTGCTCTCAGGAAACATTTTTGCTAAAATTGAAAGATTGGCAAAATTTATTGGTTGTCCTTTCTGTCTGACTCCACCTTCTACAGAATGCAATGGCTGTATTTCATTCCTTGTGTAAATGAATGGTGGAGTTGGCAGAGGGCAAAAAAAAACTTGTTCAAGATTTCATTGGTAAGGAAATTGTTGTTTGTGGGGATGGCCAGTGTGACTCCCCCAGACACACTGCTAAAAACCTCTGTTACTTTCTGATGGAACTGGTCAGTGGCTATATCCTGGAAGTGGAGGTGCGTGACAAGCGCCATGTCAGTTTGGCTTCCTCCAACATGGAGAAACAAGCCCTCCAAAATGCTCTGCAAAGACTGCAGTCCTCACTTAATGTTATGGAGGTTGTCACAGATGCCTCTCCTTCCATCACAAAATTAGTTGGTAAGCTGATTAATTATTTAGAGAATATTGTTAAATGCTGTTAAACCTCCCTATGTGAACAACTGTCATGTAAACCGCTTGCCCATATTACCAAATTTGTTTTTTATTCAACTCATTATGATATAAATCTACATATACATGAACATGTATGTATTGTGGCATTTAAAGTGCTACTATGATGAAATTCGCATCTGTGCTATCTAAGCCGTTTTAAAACATTAACAAGTAGTCTGTACGGGAAGAAAAATGCTGTTTACTATTTTCAAATATCTCTTTTTGTTCCAGAGCTATTCAAGTTTCTAAAATATGCAAATTAGCAAAGTGATGACATAAACTCAACCCGAATTTTGATCAAATACGTAAAAAAGGATATCTCAACCAATTTGTAACAGAAATGTTTGATTCTTTGCCAGTAAGACTCTACTTGATGTGTTCCACAATATAAGTTTGCCAATTTTGTTACCATGGCAACATACTGGGTTCCAGACCTCCCCGATGTTAAAGGCTTTTCTGGCCATCTTTGGCATTCCATTTTGATATTTGCCAATGATGCCTCATCTACATTATCTGGCAAGCATATAAATGTGTTAGGTCGACTTCTTGGCCTGGTTTAATTTTTCCGAGCTGAAAATCACTAAAATATTGAAAACAGGTTGGAGGGGACTGGAAAAGAGTGAGTTGCCATGGGAATGGATTTTTTTTACCGTAAGTGTGTTGCCCATAGAACTATTAGTCTACCAAGTTTCAATGGTCTCTGCAGCAAATTGGCCGAGATAGGTTGATTGATATACTTGATATAAAATTGGGTTGTGTCTATGATGTCATCAGTCCCCTAATTTGCATATTTTACAAATTTTTCAAACTTAAATATCTCCAGAACTAATACACATATTTGAAAACGGAAAACTCCATTTTTCATCTTTCGCGGGAATTCTCTATGATACCCCTAAAATTGCAAGGGGTAGAAATTTTATCATAGTAGCACTTTAAAGGATGTTTTTTTCAGGAGGTTTGACTGTATTCAAGTTAGGGTTGTCCTAAAACCCGGATTTACGGAAATCCAGAATGTCGGAATTCCAGAATCTCGGAATGCAGAATCTTGGAATACTGGAAATGAGACCCGGAATCCTAAAACACGGAACAACTTTTTTCTTTTGAGAAAAAAAATCAAATGAGTAGTGTCCAAGCTGTTGGCCGTGCCTGTTCAGTGAGAAAAATATTGTCAATGCAATATCAGCAATGTTAGGATGATTGACAGGATTAAATTCATGTTTAATTTTGTAATCCTTTCCTCCCTTTTCACTTGCTGTTCTTCTCCCGCCATCGTCATTTGTATTACTTCTTGTTCCTATCTAAAGCATTAACCAGGAAACTATTTTAATGTATTTGTGTTCGCTCTGCATTGTTTTACCTACTTACTCAAGTTAAGGATGAAACTATGTCTACAAACCTTGTGGCTTATCAGGTTTCCATAGCATGAAGCGACTAGAACCGAGTATCGCTACTCCCCCGGATGACATGCTAGTCCATCTCAGGTAACCCCTCAGCATTTTTGTCAGGTTGCCTTGACAATTCACACTGTGAATTACAGTCCATATTGTCAAAGAAACAGTGCAGTTACCCCAACCAGACCCGGTACGGACTCTCAAATAAAAGTGACAGAGGTGATTGTCGTTCCTTTTATGGGGTAATATTTGTTGTTTGATACCGCTTGGGGTTTCTAAATATCAAATAAGAGATATTCCGGTACTAGCCTATTGTGTGGAAAAAAAACGCACGAAGAGCTCCCTCTCCCTAATCTCTTCGCCTTTTTTCCTCGGCCACTCTTCGCGTTTCGCGGGTCTTTTCACGCGAGCGTCACTCCCCCAGTATCTGAACGCTTGGAACAGGCTATTCCTGTAGCCACCGGGTCTCCCTTTCTCAAGTAAGGACCAAAAACTAGCAAACATTTCAAAGAGATGTTTTTAATTATACAGTCATCCATGCACTGACTTGTCTAAATTCCTTGATACAAGAAAGAATGAAAACCCAATAACACTATACTATAATCCCACTAGCTCTTACTATTGTATCGCTAATAAGTCGAATCACAAGCTTACTAAATGCAACAATATTTATGACCCTATTGTTGACATTGTTGCATTTAAGGCTGGTTTCCATATAATTGAATCGCAACGATCATATGGAAACCTATGATCGCAACAGTCTCAAGGATCGCAAAAGTGGTTTCCATAATTTTATGATCGCAACGATCGTAGAGATATAATGTTTTCTATCTCTGCGATCGAGAACGCAAGGATGGCAAAGAGATCGCAACATTTTATGGTTTCAATATGATCGCAACAATTGCTGTGATCGCGACTGCGATCATATGGAAACCAGGCTTTAGTTAGCTTGTAATTTGACTTATTAGTTATACAATAGTACGAGCTAGTGGGATCAATGAGCAACCAAGTATGAACTGCACCTTGCGATAGTGGGCTCGTGGCAACGCACACAAGAAAAAATTAACTCAGTGAGTTCCCGCAATACAATTTGCCAGACCCATTACAACACAAATTTTTCATGAGCCGAACAGAATTCGAATTTGGGTCGACCGAAATTAAGAAAATCCGCCTCTTGATTCAGACGCCAAACTTTCCATGTACTTAAGAGTGTGTCCATGAGAGAACCAGGCAGGGGGTGATAAAGCTCAAATCACCGATTTGGCTCAAACTTGGCACAAATGTTGGGTGTCATGAGTAACTAATTGTGACAAAACAATAGGTCAAAATATTAAAATCCCTGGAAGATATGGGCCCCCCGGAAATAATGGCCATTTTTGCACTAATTTATGCATAATTAATTAGCTGACTTTGGTTGAGCAGTTCTACAATAAGAAAAGATCTCTGACAATGAAATCCACTGGATCATGTTGTGCATTTATCAGACTCAAAGTACAATAATTTATTTCAGCTGGTCGATTTGATTTCTTGCCCTCACTCAATCTTAAGTAAAGGACACATTTTGAAGTGTTGGCCATAGCCTTCAATTAAAGCAAAATATCTGCAATGTGCAACAACCTATATACATTATTCTTACATGGTTAGTGAATGGAAGCACTAAAGTTCTCAAAACAGTCATAAAATCTTTGGGGACTTTAAGAGGCTGTCTCTGTTAAAACCGACCAGTCGATTTTTCTTCGAAATTTGGATTTTTCTCATATGCTGGGATTTTGAAGCCTTTACCAAAGTAATCACTAAAATGAGTTTTATTTGATCAAATATTCTAACTGGAGTTATTTATGATCGATCAAAGTTTGGGCCAGTTGGCACTAATTTCGGGGCCCCCGGAACTGCAAAAATGACGCATATTGCCGTCGCCGTGAAAAAATAAATATTCGTCCTAAAGATCCAATTCTTTTTTTAATCTATAGATATATCATAGAAGTTTGTTCAGACTGTTGCAATTAGAATTCAATTGGTTACTTCGGCGGTAAAAATTAGATTTTCTACCACACCTAAACGAGTTTTGAACGAAACACGAAAATAGCTCAACTTTGAGGGGAAATTTTAAAAATGTGGCACCTGTTTCAGACTGCTTAACTACATAACAAAAACTAGAAATGACCGTTAATTCGAAACTAAAATAAAATTTGTCAGCACACTACATTTGCAACTCTAACAACTGTTTGAATTTTGGGAAATTCTGAAAATGTAACAGAAACGAACACATTCGCTCTCACAGTGTGTTCGGAGAAATTGACTTACTATAATCTCTTGTCTGGCTTTCTGATGTAATTTTTGGTCTCTTCAGTAATCCTTGATTCCTATTAAGTACCGTCAGAACTCTAAACGTGTCCCTCAAGCTATATCGTTACCAACTAAAAGATATTACATGTAAGATACGTTCATCATTGAGATCTGTATCGAGCGTGACGGTCACATCACAACGTAGCAAGAACGGTCTTCTTTGCATTACTGACCATAATATTGTTCGAAGCCGCTTTGATGATGTAGATTAGTCTTGAATAGTTTGTAGAGGCATCTTGACGACTACTATTACACCACATGAACAGTAAATAGAGCCGAGCATCGAAGGATGTAAGGAAGAAAGGAATGCTGCGATGTTACATGTGTAATCGTTCCCAGTCCCCTTGCGGTTTAGATGCAGTTACATTTCAGAATTTACCAAAATTCAAACAATTGTTAGTGTTGCAAACGTGGAGTGCAGACAAATTTTATTTTAGTTTTGAATTAAAGGTCATTTCTAGTTTCTGTATATGTAGTTAAGCAGTCTGAAACAGGTGCCACATTTTTAAAATTTCCCCTCAAAGTTGAGCTATTTTCGTGTTTCGTTCAAAACTCGTTTAGGTGTGGTAGAAAATCTAATTTTTACCGCCGAAGTAACACAATTGAATTATAATTGCAACAGTCTGAACAAACTTCTATGATATATCTGTAGATTAAAAAAATAATTGGATCTTTAGGGCGAATATTTATTTTTTCACGGCGACGGCAATATGCGTCATTTTTGCAGTTCCGGGGAGCCCGAAATTAGCGCCAACCGGCCCAAACTTTGATCGATCATAAATAACTCCCGTTAGAATTTTTGATCAAATAAAACTCATTTTAGTGATTATATTGGTAAAGGCTTCAAAATCCCAGCATATGAGAAAAATCCAATTTCGAAGAAAAATCGACTGGTCGGTTTTAACAGAGACAGCCTCTTAATATTTTATCAGTGCTGACCTACTATAAATACACAACTAAACGATTTTTGGTCATTTCATCAAAATTCACTTAAACACAAAAGCCGTTTATTTGTCGTAATGTAACACGAAATCGGCAACAAAACTCTAACTAAGCATCCTTCTATTGATAAATAGTCTGGAATCTGTGAAAATAGGTACTTGAGGCATTTCTTATAAATATTTCAAAGCTACATTTTAATTTATGGCCTTTTCGTGACATCGTTGTCAATGCAACAGTGGACGATATATTTCACAAGTTCACTCACTTAATCCAAGTTTTACATGCATCACAGAATGGGAAAATGAAATAAATGCTACATACATGTCATTTAGATGCGATTTTGTGCTCTCTTCGATTCGTTTGATATCCAAGTTTCGTCACGCCGTGTTATCTGTGCCATTGATTATTTGCTTCGAGGCGCGTTTCAATGATCCATCGTTGCCCATTCTTCGTCAAATAAATAAACAGGTTGTTGCTTTTCTACATATAGTCGAGAAAGGTTGTTTGAAATCCACGGAGAGTCACTACCGGCTATTAAATGTATATAAAATCTCACGACAAAAAGTCCGCCATCTTTGGTAAAATAATTTTGAGCCTGCTGTTTCGGTCAGCGGTTCGCATGTCTTGTCACGCAGGATGTCACAGAGTGTGTTACTACTCCGGCTCTGGCTCAGTCTGCGAGAGGCCCAAATGTCTTTATTTTGATCACGGGTATAATTGGGATCGCACTACGTCACATTTGACTTTCATAAAACGCAAACACTGGCGCTGAAATCGCCTGCAAATTTGTCATCCTTTTACAAGCAGATATATCTTTCTTGTAAATCAGCTGTACATTTTGCGAAACAGCTTGCGGAATATCATGTCTGGTCATCTTGTCAGATAATGCCCTCTGCGGCAGAGTTCGGGCGGCAATGCCGTCTCTTGTGCCTTTCTCGAGTTGTTGGTCCTCCTGTCACAGCGCCTTCTCTGACTGTTCGCTGCCATATCATCCTGTTTTGAGCTAGATCGTCCCAGTCGCTGACGGCGGTAGCGGCTACATGGCGCTTGACCACGTCCTTGTAGCGGAGGAGTGGGCGGCCACGACATCGCTTCCTTGCTTGCAGTTCTTCGTTGGGATATCCGCGTCGGGCACTCGGCAGGGCATGACCTGTTCACAGCAGCTTGCATATGTAGGGCAATTGTTTCAATGTACGGGCATCTGGGCGCACCGGAGCATCTCAACGTTTGTGATCTGATCATTCCAAGTGATTCCCCGATTAGGTTCTGCGAATGTCTCTGCTGGACCACTGAAAGTATCTGGAAGTGCCGACAGTAAAGTGTGTAGGTTTCAGCCAAGTAGAGTACTGCCGACAGGACAACAGCGCGGTAGACTTTCATCTCTGTCCTGATTAATTGATGCCATGTTCCACAGTCTGCCTTTCAAAAGATGGCAGTGGTCGCGTTCAACCGTGCATCTAGCCTGTTCCAGGCGTTCAGGATAGTGGGGAGCGCGTGCGAATTGCGCTCCCCACTATCTCAAACGCCTGGAACAGGCTACCGTGCATCTAGCTCAGCATCCAGTTTCTTACCCACTGCAACGGTTGAGTCAGGTAGCAAAATGTTTGGACTTCAGTTAGTGCACCACCATTCAAGCAGACCGCTTGGGTTTGGTGTATGGTGGTAGCGGCTGGTAGAAGCCTTTGGTGTTCTTCCCGTTGATGGTGAGCCCGAACACCAAGGATAATCGGGCGAAATATTAATCATGAGTAACTGTTGGATATCTGAGGCCTGGGGGGTGGGGGGGGGGGGGGGGTACTCAAAAAAGTTTTATATGGGGAGGCTCCGCCCAGAGGTCAAACCCCTTACCCTTTCATATACCATTTTTCACAGAAAAGGTACCCCTTTCATATACCTTCCATAGAAAATGGTACCCCTTTCATATACCTTCCATAGAAATTATGAAAATGATACCCCTTTCACATACCTACAGTAGAAGCACTGCATCCTTTTTCTATACCCTTGTAATGAACTTAATGAACAATATATATCACCAGAAATCATCAAGCATTACCAGATGTTAACCAAACAATAATATCATTTACTCGTGAAATCCCTACCCTTTCATATACTTCAACTCGTGAAATCCCTGCCCTTTCACATACCTCCCGCCTAAAAAAGGACCCCTTTTGGGCGGAGCCTCCTCGTATAGTCCATTATAGGGAGTACCCCCCCCCCCCCCTCGGGATCTGAGGTGGCTAGTCTTATGCATACTGAAGCTCCCGAATGCATTTGACCAGCGTTTCTGTGAGATTGCATACGGGCAAGGTTGAATAAACTGCCGTCCGAGCAAGTGCGAATATATATGCCTTTGAGCGGGTCCATTGGTATATTTTCCATGCAGCATGATCGACAGAAAGATGAGAAACAGCATGGGAGCTATCATACACCCCTGTTTTACGCCATATGGAGCATCGGGAAGACGGCTGACGTTACGCCCTCGATCGATACCATCGTTGCCATGTCGGTATGAAAGTCCTCAAGTAATGATTTCGAGCATGTTGGGTGGGCACCCGTATTTAGCCAACACCGCACACAGGCCTTCGCGCCCAATGCTTCATGAAGTCCACAAACACTGCGTACATATATAAACCATGTATGCAGCTGCGGTGGACAGGCTTTGTCCTGCGGATGCTTGACACGCGTATCCATAGGGAGAACTACAAGGGAGGCAATGTCGTGGCCACCCACTCCTCCGCTACAACAAGGACCTGGTCAAGAGTCATGTAGCCGCTGCGCCTTTAGCGACTTGAAAGATCTGGCTCAAGACAGGATGATATGGCGGCGAACCATCAAGAAGGGCGCCATGTCAGCGAACCAGCGGTGGGAGGACTAGAAAGGCACAAGAGACGGCATCGCCGCCCGAACCCTGCCGCAGAGGGCATTATCTGACAAGATGGCCAGACACGATATGCTGCAAGCAGCTGTGAAAAATGTACAGCTGATTTACAAGCATATTACAAAAAAAGATATATCTGCTTGCAAAAGGTTGACAAATTTACAGGCGATATAAGCACCCGTGACCAATTAAAGAACGTTGTTTTGCCTTATTTAAATAAACGCAGTCCGAAAACTACGCCCATGTTCGTGTTAGACATTTTAAGACCTGTGGGATTGCGATGTGGTCGTTCCCAGCATTCGGGCCTCTCGCAGACAGCCAGGACTCCAGAAAAAGTCACTTTCACGCCGGAGTAGTCATTTTGGGCACTACAGGCATGCGTCTGTTGCACAAGTAGCTTGTAGTGTACCACAAGGAAAACCACAACTCAAGCAACAAAATATATCTTGCGCCATTGCAATAGTATTTGAAGGGTTGTTAGAAGCAAAATCTCTTAATTCAATTTTCCATACATTTCTTTAAAATTTCAAGTTGATAACATCAAGACTCAAGTGATCGAGTGAATGACAAAACTACTTATAACAATATAAAATGAGTTTCGTTTTGAAGATCATATAAAACGAGTCTCGTTTATGGTGTTCATACAATACAAGTCTCCGGTTTGTCAACGGGTCTATTGTGTTGTTTTTTTAATCCAGTGCCTTCCCCCACGGCTTTTCAGAATAATTCCAGGGTCCTATTGGTCACAAAAGGAGGGAGAAAGTATGGCTATTGGAGTGCTTAATACCCACCCAGGACATTCTGATATACCGCATTGACAGAAATCTTTTGGATTCTGGTTGCCCACCGCCTTTTGGGCCATAGGTGCTCCACAACAATCATGGCTATTAAGAATGTATGACACTGAAGATGTGGCATCATCCACAATAAAAGTTGAATATTGTGGTGGACTTTCCCAGGATCTATACTCAGCATTTTTTTTTGTCATTGACATCTTACAACCCTACTTACACAAAACTATTAACACATTGACGCCCATACCGGCCATAACCGGCCAAGAGGAGACCACAAACTTCTACCACTTGTGACGTCATCACTTTTTACGCCAGAGGATGTTTTTGATAATCAACGGATAGAGTTGGAAAATGTCTAACAAACCATGCCTAAACGAGCACGAAACGTTAAATTGGAGCAGAGATACACACAAAACAACTTGGATTTTTTTCCTCCAAAATCACCCAAAAACGCGACCCTCACTACCATTGACACTCTTTGTCAAAAAATTCCCTTTTCCCAACGTTTAATTTAAAACTTTTTCAACGTGAACAAAGGCGACTGAAAGGCCAACAAAACCACAAAACAAAAGGAGAGAAAAAGGAGAGCAAGAACGGCAAAAAAAAATGAAAGGAAAAGAAAAGCCTAAAGTCAGGTGAGTTTTTCAAACCCAAAAACTATGTCCAAATTTTGATTTCTGCGCATGCCCGAGAAAAATATTGAATTCGTTGCTTCTACGTAGAAGGGGATGTTAGTTGCCGTGTTTTAAACTAAGTTTCAGACAGTTTGACATTAAACTGTTGAGATAATGGCCAGAAATAGGCATCTGGGTTGTTAGATTGCCGCTTTTTGGGAAAAGCCCGGGTGTCAATGGGTTAAATTATCAACTATAGACTACTTACAATACACATCTGCAAAACAATACTCAGCATTTTGGGGAACAGGCATTTGACATGTATTTCGACAGAGAAGAAATCAAGGTGCCATTTGTATCGCCATCAAATTTGCATGGGGCGAGACATACCTTCTTCTTCTCACACAGCTTTATCCTCATGGGTGCCCTCATGGGTGCCATCCCGGTACGTTTTTGTCAGTCTAGTGTTTATGGGTGCATTCCTAGGATCACAGAGCATTCCTGAAACTGTTCTTTTGAGGGACCTGGTAATTCATGTCAGCAAAAGAGAGGTGAAAGTAATGTTGCTGGCTATGTCTGCCACTGAAAAAGATGACATCATGGATGAGCAGGAGGATATCTTGGGGGCAACATCTAAATAAAAGTTGATTAAACTTGCCCAATTCATTTTTGTGCTGAGACCCCTGTGTATCTATAATGGATGGTAGATGGGATCCCCAAGAATCAGGTGGATGAGCTGTAGCTTCAGTTAAGTGTATCAGAATTTGAAAGTCTATACAAAGCACTTACACCGAGTGTAGCGAGGGTGTTTCAGAGTCTCCGTACCATGGGTGATCTCAAGCCAGAAGAGGAAGTTGCATTTTACTACCTTAAAGATATTGTGGGAAATATGAAACAAGAACTCTTGGAAAGGTTCCTCCATTTCATTACGGGAAGACCGTCTGCGTCTTTAGGTGCAATAACTGTGGCCATTAATCATGCTGGAATGGTTGAGGCATCCAGTTCCGGGGTAAACAAAGCCCAATTAGAGGGAACACACAACAACAGAGTTATTGTGCCAGTGTATGACTGGGTGTCATTTCTCGGGCAATGCTTCAATAAAATGCCGAACATAGAAAAGTACAACACTTCCGCTTGTCAAATGACGAACCTAGAATGGTTTTATTACAAAGAGAACAAATCTTCTGCTGAACAATCTTTCATGTTGCTGAAAGATCCGACAATTGTTCCACCACCAGCTGTTCTTCCTGCAAGGTTAAATCCAGAGGGTTTAAGTGATAAGAGGAAGAGTTATTTATACTATGAAATAAGACAATTCTGTAAACATGGCACAGAAGATCTTGTGGTCCCAGCACCGTAGACTGATAGATTGTAATATATTTTGTATATAAAATTAGATAACGCTTGTAATAAATGTAGAATTGGCAGCATATGACACTTTGCAATATTGTTTGCTTTAAAATAGAGAGGGAGGGCTACCAAACTCATTACTACGGTGCAGGTTACGAAATAATTTCAGTGAAAAACAAAAAGTCGTAATTGCTTAGAAGACAAAATTACTATCACACCAAGATGGGGTTCAACAATTTATTGACTAATGAATAACTAACAAAACATCGAACTGTAACCCTATGGGTGGGAGGGAGATTGTCCAACAACTGAGCACATGTTGCTAGTGATGTCACTGATCTGGGCAGCCAATGACTGTGCCCTATTAATTACATACATTAATCATAGATCAATACTACCCAATTACTATCACACCAAGATGGGGTTCAACAATTTATTGACTAATGAATAACTGACAAAACATCTAACTGCAACCCCAAAAACCCAAGGTGTGAAGTAATTAGGTAGGAGGAAAAAATTAATGAGATAAAATTGTATTTAAGTGACCAAAATAGTGGTTGTTACATTAGCACTCGTGTTTTCGTCTTGCGTGACAACATGACATGCGCAGTAGGCTTAGGGGGCGAGGTTCTGTGTTACATAACGACAGTGTAACGAGTCCGTTGCGTGTATACAATAACGAAAGCGTCCTTCTATCGTTTGTCCTTACGTTGTGTGGGAAAAGAGGTATGATTATTATGTTGTTTTAAATATTTAGTTTTCCTATCAATCGATCGTTGCATGAACCATAGTTATTTTCGTTTATAGTTTAAGTTACCCGTTGATTGAATCATTATTTACTGTATTTCATTTCGCAATTGTTTCAGACATCTGTTGTATTTCAGTTTCGTTTTATCGAATAGTTCTTGTACCAATTAGTGTATTTGTTATAATTTGTTTCAGTTTTTACGTGCAATCAGTGGTATGAATTGTGCAATCAACGTCAATAAATGTACCTCGAACGTCAATGGTATTGGTACTTTTTAACAGTTCGCTACAGTAAAAACTCTCCCGTTGTGCAAGGACCTTGTCATGTCTGTCGCGGACGCCACAATCGCAGATTCAAACACGGATAGTTCAATTGAAGAACAAGAAAATGTTATAGTATCATCTCGCGAAAGAGTTATGACGGAAAAGGGACTAGAGTATCAAAGACAGTTATTACAAAGAGATTGCGAGTCAACACTTAGAGCATGGAATAAACAAACGGAAATTGCGAAACTCGCGTTGTCGATCTCCACGGACGTAATGCTCTTGCAACGCGAACGATATAAACTGGAAACACAAATGGATGATCTAACGAATGCGTGTCAAAGGCTAAGCGAGCTATTTGATTCCGAAGAAACCAAATCCAAAGCGATGGAAAGTCATGAGAAGTGGCTACAAGAAACTATGGGAGTTTCTAGAAGCATAAAGGATCGAATTTCTGGGCTGCAATTAGAGATGCAAGAGCGCGCCTCTCTTTATTCAACGCATTCGAGCCGAAGTAAGACCTCGCATAAATTGTCAAAGCACTCGAGCTCCTCGCGTAAATCGTCAAAGCACTCGAGTTCCTCCCTTCCTGGAAGAGCAGAAATGATAGCTAAGGCCGCAAGACTTGGCGCCGAACTGAAATTCCACGATATTGAAAGCGAAAAGATTGCTGCCTTGAAAAAACAAGAAGACGACGTCAAGAAGTTGCAGATAATTAAGGAGCTAGCAGCTACCACCGCCGAAATCGAAGCAGTAACAAAGATGGAAGAGGAAGACTATAGTGTTACATCAAACAGAAACGATGACCGCGAACTTCCAGAAGAAGAGGACCCCTATGGCCGTATAGAGGAATATTTGCAGTCACAATTGGACTCTGTAGTTAACAGCTCCACCCCTAAAGCGGCCACTGGATTAGAAAAAAACGTCAAGTTCAGAGACCAAAGCCCAAACAAACGTCACGTTCACAATGACACCTAACTCGCACCAGTCTCCTACTGCCACACTAAATCCTGCGGCCCCTCCTTTCACAGTGAAGCACACACCAATGCAAACGATAGCAAGTCCGGTCATTGTCCATCCAGATTGGTCGAAGAGTAATACAAATACACCGGAATCTACGGGCGTTGGAGATGTTATCACGAAACTAGCCGAACTACTAGCTCAGCGGCAGGACAGAGACTCGCTCCCTCGCCCGGAACCTGAAGTGTTTAAAGGCGACCTGCTTCGCTACCCAATGTGGATTAAGTCCTTTGAGACCTTTATCGAAAGGAAAACGAAAGATCCCTCCGAAAGACTCTACTATCTCGGCAAGTTCACAGCGGGCGAAGCCAAGGAGGTGGTCAGCGGACTCTTACCATTGGAGTCTGAAGAGGCCTTCACCGAAGCAAAGCAAATCCTCATGAGCAGATTTGGAAACCCTTTCCTGGTGTCAAATGCTTATCGAAAGAAAATCAACGAATGGCCAAGAATCTTCCCAAACGATGGCCCAGGTCTTAGAAGGTTCTCAGACTTTCTACAACACTGCAACACTGCGATGCACTCTATTAAATACTTGGACATACTTAACGATCCAGAGGAGAACCAAAAGATGCTCAAGAAACTTCCGAGTTACTTAGTTTCTAGATGGAGCCGCATCGTAGACAGGTGGATTGGTGAAGAAGATCTAAGGAAAGAAGCCTTCGACGAAGGTAAAGTGAAAATAGCGGTCAACGGAGGAGAGACCAAGTATCCGCCATTCGTAGAGTTCTGTTGATTCCTGAAAACAGAAGCGAGAATCGCATGCAATCCCATTACTTCTCTGCGGGCAACGGTGACTAAGGAAGAAGATTCAAAGGAAAAGGCAGAGAAATGGTCCAAGACACCTAACAGGTTTATGAAGAACAGAGAAGTTGGAGCTAGGAGTTTCGCAGCAAGCTCAGAAGAGGCCAAGGAAGAGAGTGAAAGAGCCAGAGAGGGGAACAAAGCGAGAAAGACAATCTGCATCTACTGCAAGGACACTCGTGACATTGACACTTGTGAAAAGTTCATGTGCATGCCTTTAACCGAGAGAAGAAACTTTGTACTAGCCAAACGCCTTTGTTGGGGGTGCCTAAGGTGGGGTCACATAAACATTGATTGCCGTAGGAAAAAGGCCTGCAAGATCTGCAAAGGACCTCACCCTTCTCCTTTACACGACGAAACACGGAAACCACCGCCCAAGGAAGAAACTCCCAACCAAGACAACAACGCAAAGCATGATACTTCCATATCTCATCGCATTGAGGTTTGCAACACGAAAGGGTTCGACCACTGTGCCTCCCATTCGCTGATTATCCCAGTGTGGCTTCATCACCAAGATAACTCAGAAAACAAGATCAAAGTGTACGCTTTCCTGGACGAACAGTCGGATGCATGTTTCATCAAAGAATCAACGCTCAGTGCTCTTGGCGTTGACGGCCCAGATGTCCATTTAGAACTTTCAACCATACTAGGCCAGAGAACGGTCACTAGTAAGAAGATAACTGGTCTCACAGTCCGCGGTTTCAACGAAACAACAGACATTCCCCTCCCAAGAACGTACACCAGAAATGTGATTCCTGCTAGACGAAGCCAAATCCCCAGGCCTGAAACTGCCATGAAGTGGCCTCACCTGGAAAATATTGCCAGTCATCTGTTTCCACATGATAGCGACATCGAAGTCGGCCTGCTGATAGGAACTAACTGTGCCTGAGCGATAAAACCGCATGAGGTCATTCTAGGAAACGATGACGACCCTTACGCCAAAAGAACCGCCCTTGGATGGGGAATCATTGGCGTCATCAACCCACAAGGACGAGATGACAACGTTGATGACATCACTAGCGATGTATTCTGCAATCGCATAGTCACTCACGAAGTCCAAACAACGCCTGACCGAAAATGTGTCACTTTGCTTTGAAGACTCATGTAAAGGAAGTGTTAAGTCCGCTTCAAGTGTCCAAGATGTTTACACTCGACTTCAACGACAACGTAACAGACGAGAAATCTCTTTCATTCGAGGACAGGAGATTCCTTAATATAGTGCAAGAAGGTATCCATCAACGAAACGACGGTCACTATGAGATGCCTCTCCCACTGAAGAATAACGATGTCGAGTTGCCTGAAAACAATGATCTGGCTTTGAGTCGACTCATGAAATTGAAACGAAGATTGAGGAGTGACAATCAATATCGAAAGGATTACGTCGGTTTCATGCAGAGAGTTCCCAGCGATGAAATCTCAGCCCAGAACAAGAAGGTCTGGTACATTCCACATCACAGAGTTTATCACAAGAAAAAGCCAGGAAAGATAAGAGTCGTCTTTGATTGCAGTGCTTTGTGTCATGGCCAGTCCCTCAATCAGCAACTCCTTCAAGGTCCAGACCTTACCAACAATCTCACCGGGGTGTTGTGTCGATTCAGAAAGGAACAAATTGCGTTCATGTGTGACATCCAGGCGATGTTTCATCAAGTGAGGGTTGATGTAAGTCATCGTGACTACCTCAGATTCTTGTGGTGGGATACCGACAACTTTGAGAGTGATCCAATCGAGTACCGTATGACTGTTCACCTTTTTGGTGCAACGTCCTCCCCTGGATGCGCTAATTATGCGCTCAAGACCACCGCAGATCAATACGAAGAAGTTTGTGGCAACGAAGCAGCGGAATTCGTAAGGAAAGATTTCTATGTTGACGATGGTCTGAAATCCGTGGTGTCGGCTGATCAAGCAAAGAGCCTTATCAGTAGTACCAAGTCATTATGCCAGAAAGGAGGCTTCCGTCTTCACAAATTCACTTCAAACAGCCAGGATGTCATCAGTTTTGTCCCTCCTGAAGATCGAGCCACCGACAGGAAAGACCCCAGCCTCGTGAGCCACAACGACCCAGCAATAGAACGTGCACTGGGAGTTCACTGGTGTATAGAGTCTGACACACTCCAATTCAGAATCGAACTGAAGGATAAACCGCTTTCAAGAAGAGGAATCCTGTCTACCGTCAGCTCCATCTACGACCCCCTCGGTCTGATAGCCCCCTTTATTCTGGTAGGCAAGAGAATCCTCCAAGAACTGTGCCGTGATGGAGTTGGTTGGGACGACGAAGTGCCTGAAGATATGAAGCCAAGATGGGAGAAATGGCGAGCCGAACTTCCAGCATTAGAGAAGTTGAAGGTCCCAAGGTGCTACAAACTGAAAGAGTTTGGGGAACTCCAGACAGTACAATTACATCATTTTTCTGATGCCAGTCAGAATGGATATGGACAGTGTTCATACCTCCGTTTGATAGATAACAAGAATCGTATCCACTGCTCCCTCGTTATGGGAAAATCGCGTGTGACACCACTGAAACCTGTCACTATACCCAGACTTGAGCTCACTGCTGCACTCGTTGCGTCCAAGATAAGTTGCGTCCTAGTCAAAGAACTGGAATATGACCAAGTGAAGGAAACGTATTGGACTGACAGCAAGACCGTCTTGGGCTATATAAACAACGATGCGAGAAGATTTCACGTTTTCGTCGGGAACCGAGTACAGGAAATACGTGACAAGACGTCACCAGACCAATGGCATTACATAGGGACTAAAGAGAACCCAGCTGACGTCGCTTCTCGTGGCTCTGGTGCGCAAGAATTGATCGATAATTCTTTATGGTGGAACGGACCAGAACTCCTTTGGAAATCCTCCGAAGATTGGAAACTCACTGATGTTGAAACTGCCATTCCTCCCGATGACCCCGAAGTTAAAAGGGTTTCCGTTCTAACGACTCAAGTTCAAGAACCACCGACTCTCCTGAAACGCCTGGAATATTTTTCCAGTTGGTACTGAGCAAAGAAGGCTGTAGCTGTTTGCCTTCGCATCCAAGAGAAGTTCCGAAGTCCAACGCCTTGCGATAAGGGAATCATACGAGACTCGAGTAATTCACAAGCAACTAAGTACATTCCCGTCAATGTCCAGGAAGTACAGAACGTTGAGAACGAGATCATCAAAATGGTTCAAAGGGAAGCCTTTTACGAAGAAACACGTGTTCTGAAAGCATTGAACGTCGGAGAGCAAACAGGTGATCAAGACACCGCCACACACGGAAACAAAGTCATGAAGAAAGCGAGTTCTCTCTACAAACTCGACCCATTCCTCGACGTTAACGGAGTAATGAGAGTTGGGGGACGAATCAGACGTGGCAATCTCTCATATAATGCGAAGCATCCCATCATCATCCCCAGAAAGGGACACGTGACTGAGTTAATTGTCTGCCATCACCATCACTCGGTTGAACATCAAGGTCATGGAATAACCCATAACGAAATCAGATCAGCTGGTTGTTGGATAATTGGTGGAGGCTCAGCAGTGTCTAACCACATCATGCGATGCGTTAGGTGCAGAAAATTAAGAAGACCTCCCCAAGAGCAGAAGATGGCAGACTTACCAGAGGATCGTCTGGAACCAGCTCCCCCCTTCACATACTCTGCAGTGGATTATTTTGGGCCGTGGTACGTAAAAGAGGGTTGCCGTGAAGTGAAGCGCTGCGGAGTCCTCTTTACCTGTCTATCCTCCAGAGCGATCCACCTTGAAGTCTCGAATAGCATGACCACAGATTCCTTCTTAAACGCCTACCGCCGTTTTGTCGGTTGTCGCGGTCCAGCACGCCATCTACGATCAGACCAAGGAACTAACTTCATTGGCGCGATGAATGAACTCCAGAAAGCCCTCTCCGAGTTGAGTCATGACAGGATTAGAGAGGAACTGCTAAAAAACAACTGTGACTGGGTAGAGTTCAAAACCAACGTTCCACATGCAAGCCACATGGGCGGAGTGTGGGAGCGCCAGATAAGATCAGTACGGAACGTGTTAACATCGCTATTAGAACGTCACGGAGCCCAACTCGATGATGAGTCACTGAGAACCTTCATGGTCGAAGCTGAAGCGATCGTCAATTGTCGGCCATTAACGGTCGATACCATGAATTCCGCGCAGCAACCTGAGCCACTCAGTCCTAACCAACTACTAACCATGAAGTCGAAGGTCGTCTTGCCCCCTCCCGGCGACTTTCAACGTGCTGACCTCTACTTAAGCAAGAGATGGCGCCGTGTTCAATACTTAGCCAACGAATTCTGGAGTCGATGGAAAAAGGAGTTCCTGCAATCACTTCAGCCAAGACAGAAATGGATCCCAGTCAAAAGAAATCTACAGGTGTATGACGTTGTGATTGTAAAGGATGAGAGTATGCCTAGAAACCGCTGGAAACTTGCTCGCGTTGATGAGACCTATCCAAGCGACGATGGCCTGGTAAGGAAAGTGAAACTCGTGCTTGCCACCGACTCCCTGGATGACGCAGGAAGACCTACTAAACCAACTGTTTGCCTCGAAAGGCCGGTCCAGAAATTGGTTCTGTTGCTACCCAGTGATCAAGTCGGAGACAGGGGAATCCCCACCAAGGAGCCACAGCAGTGCTGAAATGTATACATTGTAATAGCTTCGAAACAATGAACAATGAATAATTATGACTGATTTTAGTTTATTTTGTTAGATAAATTGTTGTTACAATTTAGGGGAGCCATGTTACGTTAGTACTCGTGTTTTCGTCTTGCGTGACAACATGACATGCGCAGTAGGCTTAGGGGGCGAGGTTCTGTGTTACATAACGACAGTGTAACAAGTCTGTTGCGTGTATACAATAATGAAAGCGTCCTTCTATCGTTTGTCCTTACGTTGTATGGGAAAAGAGGTATGATTATTATGTTGTTTTAAATATTTAGTTTTCCTATCAATCGATCGTTGCATGAACCATAGTTATTTTCGTTTATAGTTTAAGTTACCCGTTGATTGAATCATTATTTACTGTATTTCATTTCGCAATTGTTTCAGACATCTGTTGTATTTCAGTTTCGTTTTATCAAATAGTTCTTGTACCAATTAGTGTATTTGTTATAATTTGTTTCAGTTTTTACGTGCAATCAGTGGTACGAATTGTGCAATCAACGTCAATAAATGTACCTCGAACGTCAATGGTATTGGTACTTTTTAACAGTTCGCTACAGTGGTAGTTGGTATGGGTATAGCTAAAGTCCTGGCTACATTGAGTTTTTGAGTGTACATAATACTGAGTTGGGAATCAATGGTAATACAATTTAAAGTGCCTAAAACTAAAACTGAATATAATATTCATTATCATGTCCTGAAGAGAACCCTGAGAGGTTGAAAGTTCTAGACAAGCCAGCGAACTTTTTCATGCTCCGAACTGTTGCAATATATAAATCTAGAAGAAAATAAAACTGAATTGTTTTGGCTTTATATACATAGAGTTTGCAATGTTCTGTATGAAAACTGACATCACAAAGTCTAAGATTGTGGAATTGCTAGCAGCTTCTGCTAATGTTGTTGGAACTAAATTGACTTCTTTAACAATGAGAATCAAAGGCTCCATGAGCCAGCTCAGGATGTAATTGTTATTAATGACATTCATTGAATACAGTTGTTGGCCCTTCCCTGTGAAAAGCCTTGAATTGGAGGTATGAGAAATGGGGATTCCAGGCCAAATCTGACAAAAGGGGATTATTTTGATACAGTTTCCACTATTGCATACCAAAACACAATAACATTGAAATAATTATTGATGAGTATTATTTTAAAGTTCTGCTGGTTTGACTCTGGTATTTATGTAAATATGCACCTATCAATGAAGGGTAGGGGGCAGGCTGGGCATATACGGGGAATTTGACCTCCATTGCTCAATATTTATAAATACAAAACAAAGTATACTTATAGGTATATAATTTGCCCAAGGTGGGGAGTTTGATCCAATTTGAAATGTAAGTAGAACAATCAAAATGTTTTGATTCCTGTGCTTCTCAGTTTACATGTAATATGGATGCTTGCATTTGTGTGCCAAGTGAAAACTAGGTTTTAGATGTGAAGGTGCATGTAGGCTTCTTAGTAGAAATATTAACCTACAGTTCATAAGTATGTGTAACAGAGGTAATAAAATGAATGTTTTGTGTTTACTTAATATAACTAAGTAGAATTAAAGGCACTTGTGAGCCAGCTCGGGAATGTATTTGATATTTTGACATTAATTGAATGCATATGGCTCTTGCCTGTGAAACATGGGGATACATATTCCTATGGTTATGTTATCTGGCCGGGCAAGGAGTTATTTGACATATTTTGTACCACGAGTCAATATTGAGTTACAACAGTTAAATGTTTTATAAGTTTCCCTCTTTAGAACAACAATAGTGTGTAGTTCATAAAGGGTCGTGATGGGGGTTAACTGATAGCTGAGAAATGGTCAAAATTTTAACTGTTAGCTTGTCTCCATTACCATCTCCACCCCTGGCAATTTGAAGATATGCCAATCAAAATGATTTATAAATACACAACAGTCGAACCCTATTAAGTGGCCACTGGGGTTTGACTGTAATATATAATGTGCCCAATGGGGAATTTGATCTGATTTGACCCATTGTGGGGGTCCTAGGGAGATTTTGACAAAACATTATTCTGAAAAGTTAAATGCCCCCCCCCCCCCCCTCCGATAAGCTCATCCTGAGCTAAAACAAGTGCAAGTATCCATATTACATGTAAACTGAGAAGCACAGGGATCAAAACATTTTGATTGTTCTACTTGCATTTCAAATCGGATCAAACTCCCCCACCTTGGGCAAATTATAACTTAATAAAACTATAGTAGAAAAATCCATCAGAGAAATTTAAAATAATATGTGCTATTATAAACACAAGCCTCAGATGAAGCCTGCTTTTCTACACGGAAACTATGAATAAACTTCAGGTCTACACAATAACAAGCAAAAAGGTTTTGCAGCCAAAATATTTAAGCTTATTCAAATACCTGTTTAAGTTTAAGCTATCGATCGATCGATCATTCCTAAAATATTCCCTGCTGGAACCGTCGGTGCTTCAGTGAAGTTGTGTAAACCTCTTGATTCATCTCCAAATTTTGTCGATGTACAACATGATGTAAATTCGTGACAGAAGCATTTCTCTAACCGAGGAACGAAGGAATTGCAGAATTTATCCGTTTGTTGGCATCGGAACTCCTAAAAGGTCTATCTTTAAATGTATAAGACAAGAGAAATAGAGATACCATCCTGAAAATCGGAAACAATTCGCCATTTTTTATGGCTACTGCGCTTGCGCAAGTGGCCATTATTGTCGTCGTCGCAGCATTCTTTGTAACATTCCTTCGTAAGACTTTTGTAACAATTCTTTGAATAACTGAACATGATATGGCATTGTTCGATTGTTTCGCTTCATTGACAGTGGTGTCAAGTGCAATGCTTAAAAAGAAGATTGGCATATTTAGTGAGCTATATGGAGAGAAATTGCGTACACGTTTGTTTTTAAATGTTTTTATTTACGTAGGTGTATTTCTTTGACAACTGCACGAACAGGGTCGCGTTTGGTTGAACCACATTGTTGAAGCTTTTTTGGGAAACCGCTGGTCTTTTAGAGTCCTTCGCACAATTCATTTGTTTGAGTTGTACTATCGTTATTGAAGTTTCCTGAAATAAAGATAATAAATATTATAAGTTGCTGAAAAGGGAATAGGTTAAATTAAGATATTTACTAAGAAGGATGGATAATTTTTTTTCTAGTTAGTAATGTTTATGTGGGAGCTGTATTTGCTTGGCTAGGCTTCAAGGTGAAGCCGCAGAGTTTTTGAAAATCATTCCGGCACAGCTTCAATTGTTTAAAGGATGATGAAACAGTATAAAACGAGCAATTGATAACTGAAGAGATAAATGAAATTTCTACAGGTAAAACTTGATATTCGTTAAGCCTTGGGTTGCGATAGACTCATTTAGTCACACGCGCGAGGGGTGAAGTCAGAGAACAAAGTATTGCTGAGGGACCAAATAATTTTGTTATGCTAGCGTGAATTTACAACTCTTTGAAAATCTTCCAGAGCTTCAGTTGTTGAAAGGCTGATGTGCATAAATATTATTTATATAAAAAAAAAAAAACACCTGTATTTTCCTTTACTATCATTTGTATATTTTTATTTTATAATGAGCTAAATAAAAGATTGTTGTTGTTGTTGTTGTGCAATTTATTTTTAGATTCTGTTATGTCAGCGCGAATGCTGCTGTGTAAACAAAGATATTACATGTTTAATTAATATCGTTTTAAAAACTGTATGACGACAATCAGAAGAGTATGAGTGATGAGTGATTTGAGAATTTTGTTATGTCAGCATGAATGCTGCGAATGCTGTTGTGACAAAGATCAAAGCCGCGTACTGGATTGCAGAAAAAAATTAATTCACCACGCTTTCGGGAGTCTGGCGTTGGACATCGTGACAAAATGATATTTTCAAAACGAGGAATGATTTTAATATGAAAATATCTTCTAAAATTATAGACGAACTTATCTGCTTGGTTTGTGAGAAATATCGAGACCAATTAAATCTTGGTATGTAGACGAAAGATAAGATCATCTCATTTGAGCACAGTTTCCGTTGTTTTAAGAAAACAGTGGGTGATTGTATTCAAATTAGCTTGTGTTTCAAGTCTTGTTAGTTGTACTGATCAAAATGACATGAAGGTAGATAAACTGAACAGAGTTTGTTGTCCGCAACTGAGAAGTCGGCGAGCTAGTTTACGAGAGCAGTGTTGCTAAAAGTGACCTGAGAAATTTGTTATGTTAAACGTGAATCGTGTAGTGTACTGTAATTACCCTCTCCAGTTAGCTATGATATGAGCAGAGTCACGTCACGCACGAGGAGCGAAGCCCGGTGTGGGGGGGGGGGGGGGGCGGTACTCCCAAAACATTTGGGTAGGGGTGTGCCGCTGGGCTATAAAATCCCTTACCCTGCACCAGACTACAAAAAGCTAATTTTGCGACCCTGTTCCACAAATGTTAAAAAGATATCCAGTTCCAGACGATTTTTTCTAACCAAAAAGACTAAACTAGTAAGCAGCAGTTGTAAAGCTTCTTTCCTACGCGTTTCGATTCGTCTGCCTAACATAATCCAGAGTAACAATTAACGATACTTGTGCCAACTTCTAGGAAACTGATACCCTGTTCCAGACCAAAAATTGTTGTTTGTTATACCCTGTTCCAGACCAAACTGCTTAAAAACCATACCCTGTCCAGCGGCACGTTCCTATATAGCGTATATAAGAGAGTGCCCCCCCCCCCCCCCCCCTCCGGAGCGAAGCCTCGAGAAGAAGCGACCAGCATGGCTGCGTAGCTGGCGATTTTGTTGGCGCGCGATGGCAAAATACACGCGTGCCGAAGCCATGAACGAAAACGAGAGCAAACTACGCGTGTGGCCGCCGAAACTGCCAGCTATGCAGGCTGAAATGTCTGTTTGGAGGATTTGGAAACGATAGACTTGAAGCATTTACAGTTGTTATAGTACCCTAGGTGAAAAGGTTTTTTTCCTCTGCTCAAACTGAGCGGTGAGTCACGACGGCAAAACCGGAGTAAAACAAAATCGCTTTTTTTGCTGTCCTTTATCTTCGTCAAGGAAAAAATATCCTCAGACACCCTGTTGTAGTGGTGTACCAAGTCTACACATCTACGTAGTAGTTTTAGTTAGCATTTCTGTGAAATGTAATTACCTTTTTCAGCCCGCTTTGAATTGAGGTTGATCGTTCACAGCTTCAGTTCAGTTTAAAGACTGTTGATGCAACTGTACTTAGGTACGGGTCGCACTACAGCCAATTTTGTTTACATAAAAAATTTTGTAATTTTTGGCGAGGAAAAATTTGCAAAAAATTCGCAAGTGCCAAATTTTGGTGGTGGTCGCACTCAAACCAAGATGCGTTTTCCAAAACTCTCCTGATTGATGTAAATGTAAACTTAAACGGCTTGGGACCAGGTTTCGTACTTCACTTTCTTGGATTTCGTCGTTTCTTGTAGACTTGCCACTAGTCGTCTTCTTTGAGCGAAACCGGGCGACGCGCAACAACGATCAAGGAACGTCGCGCGCGAGAGGAAACCAAAACCAACGAAAGGGAAAAATAATATTGGAAAGGGCTTTTAGAAAGTCTACGTTTCTTGCTGCTGGCTTCAATTGCAATCGCAGGAGATTGTTTTGAACTTGAGACGAATTGTTCTCCAATTACTGCCGGTAAATTTGGTTTCGATCAGACCCAGTGTAGTCATAGACATTCGCGGCGTAACTTCGATATTCATTTTCTTCGTTTTCCGGTCGAAATAATTATTAAAAGAGTCAGATGAACCAGGTAAAAAATTATTTTGTCCCGTAATTGCAGGCGCTAAACTTGCGAATCTTAATTATCAAAACATAGCATCTTGCGTGAATGACAGTTTAATGGCTAAAACGGGCTAAAATAACAAAATTGTGTGATTTTCAAAAATTTGGTCGCCTCCAGGGCAACACTTCGGCTTCTTTGAAGATTGGCGAAAATTTGGCAATTCGCAAAAAAATTGGCAAAAAATTGAAACTGGGGGTCGCACTGTATTTTACGATTTTTATGTTACGTGTTGACAGATTTGACACTTGAATAAACAAAATTGGTCAAAAGTGGCTGTAGTGCGACCCGTACCTTATGAGTGATTCAAACAGAATCACTACATGGTGGAGTCACTTGTAGTGTCGAGCGTTTTGCTGTGTGCATGTGTCGAGGAAAGATAAGATGGAAAAATACAGATACATGTTGATCTTGGGTTGAAAACAACAGTGACGTTAGACAATGTGTTGACATAAGATAACAGAATTGCGGTTTCTTTGTAAAGGATGTAAGTCATTAAGTTGCGTCTTTATAGATAAGAAGATAAAATTTAAGTTGTACCAGTCCAAATAGCTGTTCTGTGAGCTTCTGTGACTTATTTGCTGCCATGTGAGGGAGTCTGAAACGACCGGGGGAAAATATTTTCTTTTACCACAATGCATCTTTTTGCATGACCTTATAGCAGGAAGCAAGATGAGAACTGTTCTTTGATGGATTCTTGTGTAATAATTCGTCGTCTATTTATAATATGTCAATAATTTTGCGGTGTGTAATTGGTCGGGTTATTACACAATTACAGAGATAAAGGCAAATAACTTTGACAGTTTGGCAGGGTTTTTTTTCAGTTTCTCAGGTTTCTTACTTTCGTAAAGTCAAATCCCTTTGTTTTGACTGTGATTGAAACGCCTCCGTATTAAGCAACGTCTAATGACTACAATAAAAGGCCAAGGAAGTGAAACTTTTGTGCTACGCCTGTCACGCAGGCTACTTTTGTGTGAGCACAGTGAGAAGAGAACGTTTAGGTCTACAAGGGTCAAACACCGGAAGACAGTTGTCAAACATGTCATGACAAATGAAAATATACAGTGCACAGATAAGCGAGGTTAACTTTGTATGAGAGCGGAAAGTGTCCGTTGTCCGGCCGTATTAAGGGCTAATGTAAGATAAAATATATGAGCTTTTCGTCGGGACAAACAAAACTGTCCGTAATAAGCCGCGGGTGTCCATATTAAGCGGGTGTGCGAAAGAGGAGGGGATTGCGTGTACTAACTTTCGAGTGCCTCCCGAGCCGTAATCTCCCGTAATTCGTGCGATATCGGTTTCTTGCGTGAAATTTTACATATATTTTAAACTCTATTGAATAATACAGATGAAGTTGACTCTTAAATCTAAACTTGTGAACCAAATCTCAACCGTCACAGTAAGTCTGTAGCCCGGGGGGGTACTCCCCAAAAAATTGGGTGGGGGTGTGCCGCTGGGCTATAAAAACCCTTTTTTATTATTATTATTTTTTTTATTTGTCCATTATATTACATTTACACTAATTTTCTAGTTGATAACTGTCTGCTAGTTTACATATAATGGCAGGAGATCTTAGCAAGCTCTATTGAGCTTTTCTAGGAATACTGTATACTGTATACTGTACCAGAGCACAAAACGCTAATTTTGCGACCCTGTTCCAGACTAAATGTTGAAAAAAGATACCCTGTTCCAGAGGATTTTTAACGACTTTTTTTCTAACCCAAAAGGCTAAACTATAAATCAGCACTGCTAACGTGTAGCTGTAAAGCTTCTTTAATACTCCTGCGCGTTTCGTTTCGTCTGACTAACGTAGACTTCGTCTATCCTATTCCAGAGTATAAATTACCGATCTTCATGCCAACTTCTGGGAAACTGATACCCTGTTCCAGACCAAAAAATGCCTTTTGGTATACCCTGTTCCAGAGCAAAATGCTCAAAAACCATACCCTGTCCAGCGGCACGTACCTATATAGCGTATATAAGGGAGTACCCCCCCCCCCCTGGGGTCTGTAGTTCGTGACCTGAATAATGTAAACACTGACCACTCAAACATAGGATGGTCTGCCTGTGGTATAAACATAAACATTTCTTGCACTTTTTAGCTCAGCATTCGCGCGCATGCGCGCGCATGCGCGAAGAATGAGCTTTCGGGTTTGTGGGGAAAATTTGGCGTTTGTAAACTTTTCTTGGTAATTCCGCTGACCAGTGTATAAGGCCTGGGAAATCACAACACTAAAAAATATTGCGGGCGCAATATTTGGTAGGCATTAGGGGTCGGGGGGGTCGGGGGTTATATCCGGCCCTCATTGCAAAAATAAAATGGCGGCCGGTTGTTTCTGTAAGGACGGTATTTCTCTCGTCTTACACATTTAAAATATAGACCTTTTGGAGATCCGATGCCAACAAACGGATACATTCTGCGCCCGGATTCTGCGATTCCTTCGTTCCTCGGTTTGAGAAATGCTACTGAAGGATTGAAATTATTTCTTTCACAAACGGAAATCTGTGGTTTCTATATCGAAGCACATTTGGACCCATGCCCACGGCCGACCGATGAATCAAGGGGTTATACAACTTCAAAAACACCAGGAATAACAGAACGGTTCTACCAGGGCATAGTTTAGGCTCGACCGCCGAAAAAGATCCGGGAAATTGAAGCGTTTAACTGAACTCTGGCGTTTGGAGCCCTTCACTTCAAATGGATTTCAAGACTTAGGATCTAGGAAAGGAAAACTGACACCACAGGAGGGTCGGTAATTGTTATGTCTACAGTATGTGTTATTTGCTTTATAACAAATATTTAACTTTTTAATTTAAACTTTTGTAATTTCGTATACAATTCGATCGATCGATCGATCGATAGCTTTGAACCGAAAACAAATAAAGTGTTTATTTGAATCAAAATTTTGGCTGCAAAGCCTTTTTGCCTGTTATTGTAGCTTATTGTGTTGACCTTAAGTTTGTTCATAGTTTCCAATTACAATTTTTCGTTCGCGGTCCTTTGCTACTTTCACTTTCCAATTACATTGCTGAGCTGGCTCACGAGAGCCTTTGATTAAATTCACAATGGATTTTTGACAAACAAGAAACTTTATGTGACATGTAAATTACAATTTACGGACAAAGGTATCTATCGATTGACAGGATTTTGCTGCGGCCTTTCTATTTTGCTCTTCTGTGACTTCTAGCCTATGAATAGGCTCCGTGAAAGCGAGCTGCACGAAGCCTGGGAGAGAAGGGAGAGAGGGCCCCTTTCTCTCTCTCCCAGTCTTCGTGCGGCTCGCTTTTCCTTTCACCCCATCGCGGAGCCTATTCATAGTGACGTCTGGCTCTGTTTGGTCCGTTTTATCCAACCACACATTTGACACACATGCTGAGCCCTTTTGCAGTTCATTATTGGGGTACCCAGTCTTCTCTCATTTTGATAGTGCCTGGAGATTAAAATATCGGATGAGGGTTTTAGGTCGAATTTATCGTTAACGTTAAATTCAGCTTATAGAATCTCAAGATCTGGTCCAAAATTAAATGTGTCACCCAGCAAATCTACAAATGGTGGACCTTCGATGTTATCTTCGTTGATTCAGGCTTCATTTCCAGTTAGCGAATTATAGCTTTTAATTCACTTTCTTTTCAGCCATCTGCGGTCCACGGACGCACCTGTCGCACCCCTCGCCCTACGGGCCTGATTATTTTAGTGTGGTTAGCCAAAGCAAGAGATGTTGCCTTAGGGGTAGGGTTATCAAATGCAATACGCCAAAGAAAAAAATAACAAAACCAACAAAGTTGCTGCACTATCCTCAACGGCGACAACTCAGAGAACGAAGTCTTGACCTATATTATCAATTGAGAGGTCTTGTGAGAGTTGAGTCATGCACGTGGCAAACATGTAGCGGGTTTGCGTGACGAATGAACAAACAGTTTCCTGTCACCAGTACAATAAAAAAAACATGTAGGCTAAGCAGGGCTGCAAATAATTTGTTTTTTCTTAAAAGGACATGTGTCCGACTAAGTCACTATCTTGGTCGGACAAAACAAAAATGAGGTCAGACATCATATTACAGTACTGCTCGATAAGCAAACCTGCTAATCTAACACATTGTCAACGCAGAGTAAACTAGTTTGCGTTTAGAACAATTTATTAGCGTTTGCATTGGAAGGCAAAAAAACATTTTCCGGACATTATGTCTGACCAAAGTTGGGATTTCATCAGACATTGAAACTAGCACTAACTGTATGTACCTGACTGAGATTGTCTCGGAGACAGGGATCTGGTATGTCTCTGACATCTAGATGTTCCAAGGCAGTGTCTCTGCTTCTGCTTAAGGTGGTAGACCTGATGTTAGCTCAAAAATTAAATATACCACAAAGTTCAACAATTTGAAAGATAATACAAAGGGTAACACAAATACAAGAGATGAGGGCTTCTTTCAAGCTACAAGCCGAGAAAATAAAGGCCGAAGTTGGTTGCCACGAGCGCTATTTTGCGAAGTTAATAATTAGAGCTACGCAATCCGAGCTGATATGTTCCCGTGTTGACAGCAATTTCACATCAATTCACATTCCGACTTGCGATCTTATGGCAACAGTTTAAGCGAAATTGTAGAAAAAGACAGTGATATTCGTTGATGCTACGTCTCCAAAATGGATTCAAAGTCATTTTTTGAATCCATGGCCTTGATTATGCCTTCTAAAGCCATTTTGATATCTGACCTTTGCGAACTCAGCGTGAGATGCGTAACGCATTAGCCGAAGTCTGGCGTTGCTATGCATTACGCAATTGTTTACGCCACCATGTTTTCCACGACAATGATCAAGAATCTCCGTCTTATTTCGTGCTATTTCGTGCTACAATCGGATCAATGCTTCCTCGATGATGTTGATCAGCGATGTACTCATGAGAATTCAATATGGCGTCGCTAAAAACAAAGCTTTGAGCGCGTATTTTGCTAATTTCATTCACTCATTTGGCGGCCGTGACAGAGTGCACAGACCACACTGAAAGGTATTTTAAAAATAAAGACGTAGAATTATCGTATCTGAATGATAGGAATAAACTCCGGTATTGTTTTTAAAGATATCTTTGAAGGTAGCGCAGTAAAACGCCAAAGTCTTTTCTTTTGAGCCTGTGATTCAAATGGGATTTGTCACCTTAGGTGTGAAAATTGGCACCTCAGACATCAATTTTTTAATTTTTTAATTTTTTATTGTAATCGTTCCTGAGTAAATATGGATAAATTAGAGTCATTCGGTTCCAAAATGGACTTGTTAAAGTCAGGTCTACTACCTTAAGATGTAATTTACAACTGCTGGCGATATCCCTGATATGCCTCTGCATTCATGCAGAATAGAATGAAGAATCATCTTTCCAACCATTATGAACAGGCAGCTAGACACAAGGTCATAGTCAAAAGATGGTGTAAGGTGACCCATTTCTCCCTCAAACAATTTGATGCCATTTACGCTGCCTGTCACTAACTCTTGCATCAGATGGTAAAAGAAGTCCCTTGTAGGACCACCTGCATCAAATCCAGGTTCAACTCTACCAGCGCTATAGAACTGAATGTTGACAGGACTCCGCAGGTTCTTATACTTCCTAAGCGCCTGGTTTACAAAGCTTTTTTCTCTTGTGATAACCATCTCTACAGCAGGTGCATGAGGCTGGGCAACTCCTGTAATAAACTGCCATAAAGCATCTTGGGGGTCAAGTTTTCTGATCTTTGTGGCTGCAGCCAATGGCATCATCCAGTTATCAACATCCTCATCACCTTTTCATTTAAATTGACACACAAAAAACAGAATTTAACAAACATAACTTAGTTGCAAATGGGTTACTTGGTTCTAAATATTTAGCAGGCCAGTCTGTATTGGGATCAAAACAACACAACATTTCAATGAAAAATCTCACAACAGTTGTGCTTTCACCTTCACATGAATATACAAATATACAATCAGTGTTAAACACATGAATCAAAACCATCACATTAAATCATCACTATTTTAATGTACATGTACATACTCTGCCCTTTACTCTCTTGGTTCAAGAGAATATCAATAGCCTCTGTCAGATTATTTCCTTGTAGAGCACACTCGATGTTCTCTTTAGTTTCTCCTGGAAACATTTCAAGTAGTTGAGTTTCAGCAGTCTTTGGGTGTGACTGTAATTCGGGATGTGGAAGTGAACTGTTTGAATCCTGAAATGATACAAACACATTCTTCAAGGGCTTTATTTTATAATTTCTTCACATTACAATGTAAAAATATGGAAGGGATTCCAGAGCCCCAGATGTTTCTAAAGAGTACTTACAATCTTTAGAAACATCCGGGCTCTGGAATAGTTACTAGATGTTGCTCCAATTCCTGTGTATTGTTTCCATCCTTGATACCCAATTCACCTGGCACTGACATTTAAAAAATAAATCAAAATTAATGATGTTTAAACTTACTACTTTTTTACCACAAGTGCAGAATTACCATGCTGTGTCTTGTCTTATTAATAAATATTTGCATTCAGAGTCCTCAATTTCTTTCACCCGTTCTTTCAAACATGCTATGAACATTGAATGTATCACTCTGCCCACTCTGAAACAATTTATTGCTGCAGGATTGAATAAAAGTGGATGCATTAACTACCTTGCAGTCCCTACTTTGGTATTTATTTTATAAGCAGAAAGACAAACAGATGACTGGATTCCCACATGGCGGACGTCGCTTCGATGTTTTGTTGTGAAAGAGTACTCGCGTGGTTTTGCATAAACACTTCACGATCCCTTCAATTAAACAAGCATCCTTTACGGACGAAATGTGCATTTCGACACTTCCAAACAATACTAATTGCTCGTATTGTATCTGCATTGTCTCTAAAAGATGCAAATAGAGAAGCTTCTAACTCCCTTTTGGGAGTTCGGCACTTTCACGCAAAGAAACCGACATCAGCGGTAGCCGTTTGATTGAAGCACTTAGCTTTCTGTTAGAATTTTCTAGTTTATGCCTTATCATTCATGAGTGGCTCATTGGAGCCTTTGATTTAGATATGTTGGAGCTGACACACCACAAGTACTTCCCAAATGGCTTTCCAACAGAATCAATGATCCCCCCACAGGTGTAGATTTTCGAGTTGCTGGGGAAATCTGTGTAAAGGACCAACTATCAGTTTGGCTTCCCCAGTCAATGCAATTGGAGGAAGGTCTTTCTGTGTGTGGCTTGCTGAACACTATTCAACAGTATCCTGACATGTGGAAACCAGTGTTTCAAGCAAGGGAGATATTCCAGGTATCTGCTGAAAAATTCCTTGATGAGGCTGAGGTTCGATATAGCCCCTCCCAGTTTAAGAAAGATAAATAAATGGATACTTACAAGGCTTTTTGTGATGTCATACAAATACTTGAAGATGGAGGTGGGCAAATTATTCCATTATCTCATTAAACCTATTGTCATTTTCCTCATTAACTGTTATTTATGCATTTGACATTTAATACTACACTATACATGTTAATGCGGGTATTGAAGAATTAGCCATGGGCGACTTTGTAAAATGGTTGACAGTCACAAGAAGCATTCCACCACTCGGTTTTCCCAAGAAATTGTCAGTGCAGTTTGTGCATGGGTGCATGGCAGGATGTCAATGTCATCCATCAGCATCTACATGTGATCTTGTGCTAAAACTCTCTGTACACATCACTTCAGAAGATGATATGAAACTCATGATAACATCTGCATTGAAGGACTCCATTGGGTTTGGCCTTGTGTAGCTAGAAAACATGTTCAATTTTAATGTGAGTCATCAATATCAGTAGTGCTGACTTGAATGAAAAGCAAAATGGCTCATTTATTTTGTGTATTGATTTGTAGTGCTGTTGTAGTTCAAGTTCAATTAAGCCAACATGAAGGTTTTTCAAAAATATTTACAATGTCATTTATCATTTACATGATGCTTGACACATTTTCCTACATAGGGGTTAAAGCAATGTTTCGCATGTGTTACTATTAATTTTTCAGATGTGAAGTATGTGGTCCATGTGGGTCCTGCTAGAACACTGGTGGACCACATTCAAGCAGCTGGAAGAGCTGGATGCAATAAGGCACTTGCCAACAACATTATCACTTACCGTGGAAACAGAATTTTGCATTGTGAAAAGGAAGTGAAACAATTTGTCCAGACAAAAGAAAGCATTTCATAAACAATTTGATGCCAACATCAATAGCAAAATTTGTTCAAAAGTTTGCAATTGCTCTGGGGATGAATGTGGAGCTGCCAAACTTCCATTTGAAATGCAGGATGAAAATGAGGCAGTAATTATGGAGTGGACGGTTGATGAAGAGGACAGACAAACTCTGAAAAATGCCTTAGAGGAGTACCAGCATTACTATTTTGACAGTGACAGCACAGCACAGCTTCATCTTATGGTCTCTCTTCAGGACTCCCTCTACAAGATACACTCAAGGCCGGTGGATGATCAAATGCGGAGGTGTTTGCTAAACACTACAAAAAGCCGATTAACCAGCACTTTGGGAATGCAATCCTAGATCACTTTAACAGGGATGCAAACAATGATAGTTAATAATAACATGTAATAGCAGAGAGTTACACAGTCATGCAACCCACATGGGTTTTTTCAGTTGTATATTACACGTATTATCCCTTTGGGAATAGTACCATATTGTCTCATTGTAAATCACATGCCTGTCTAGACATATGTTATACCTGCCAACTCACACGCATTATGCGTGTCACGCCTGCGGATCGAAAACATTGATCACACGCATATAGGACAATTTCACACGCCTGACTTACAATTCCGGGCTACTTGTTCATTAACCATTAACGTGAAAAATTGGATTCAATTTCCACCCAAAATAGTCCAATGAACGGCGCTAAATGTCGCGTTTGAGTCCTAAATATAGACAAGCAAGATCGCGCCGAGATTTTGAGCTTCGCACCGCGACATTTGGCAGCCTTCGGAAATCATCGGAACATCTTCGGGAATCTTCGGCAATGTTCGGAAGTTGTCGGAATTTTTTTCTGAAATTCGAGTCATATGGATACGAAAATCACATGCATTCAACTTAGGAAAAGTTGGGAGGTATAATATGTCATTTTATAGCGGAGACCTGCTGTCTCTTTTTTCAATAAATATCCCATTCTCCTTATACTTGGACTTTTTCTGGTTATTATAATCATATATATATGACTTGCTAGACTCACATTGAAATCTCATGTTGCTCCGTAGTGACATAGGACTGATGACAGATAGAATTCTTAAATTAAACGAGACTTACCTGTAAGTTGAAGTTTGATTTGGATTCTATCTTGTCATCAGTCCGGAACGAAGGAGTAACATGCCCTCCTTGGGTATATCAATTCACTACTCCTTCATTCATGTAAACACTAGCAAGTTACTCTTTGAATTATGGCTCAATAAGCAAGCGCGCGTGCTTCTCATGTTACTCCTTCGTTCCGGACTGATGACAAGATAGAATCCAAATCAAACTTAAACTTACAGTTAAGTCTTGTTTAATTTAAGAATTAACTTGCATCTTATTAGTTTGCACTGAGGAATAGTAATATCTCATTGTAATATATGTATGATTGATCATTCCTAAGACAAAATTTTTAAACTGTGCAATGTTTTAGGAAGAGATCAAGTTTTGCATTGTATTAATTTTGCAGTTGTGCCATTCATTATTTATCAGGTGTTGCTTTTTCACAGTATTAAATAAACATATATTATGTGCAATTATATTACATATTTTATTTTCAATTAAAAATAATGTTAAGGTGTATTATATAACAACATATTAAAGCTATTTGTACAACCTGGTACATATGCATGCATGCATAGTTGTACTGCTCATATGCTGGCAGGTGAATGGTTACATTTACAGCAGTAAACAAGTATGTTCATTACCATATTCAAACAACTTATTTATGTATATTTTAAGTTAATGTAGCATGCATAACCTCTTTCCATGTAAGGTTATAGATTTTAATGTAATGGCATTTATGCCCATATAGAACCACACAAGGTTTTTAATCACAAATTTTGGTTCATTTCTTTCAGATCACCCAACTGCTGCTATCTTCACAGCCTGTCACCCATCAAAATGAGGCAACAAAATAACATGTATTTCAATCTAATGCTTTCATTCTAATTGATTGGAAACAGCATTCACTCATCCATCGAGTTAGAAGTCGATTATACTTCACTACATGGAGATAGAAAATGGTCAGAACAAAGAATAAAAACGTGTATAGGATAAAAAGGAAAGGAAAGCAATTTTCTGGAAAACCGAGACATGCCAAAAAGTTGAAAGAAACAGTCATTGAGAGCAAAATCATTCATCCAACTCCCAGCCCAATGCATGATTCTTTATCCCCCGATTCTGACATCAGTCAACTGATCAGTGCATCCAAAAGGAAAATGAATCTACCAGTCTCCTCTAAGGACTCATCCTCTGAGAGTTCTGATTAAAAAAGTGATTTTAAAGGACAGGGATACAGACTGATAGACCTCAACATCTTTTCACCAACACTCTCCGAAGCACATGTCTGTGAGGAAGGTAAAAACTATTTTGATAAGCTGGCATGTGTCAATTGTATATAGATGGATGGTTTCTGATAGAGATAGCAAGGCCTTTACTGCTGTGGAAGATACATATGAGGATTGCAACGTTGTCAAACTAGATTGTGTTGGACATGCAAAAACCTATAGGAAAACAACTCCTGAACTTAAAAGTAAGAACAAAGGGTAAACTGGCTGATAGATAGCCAGTTGGAGGGCATCGTCGCCTCTCTGATGAAAGGATAAAGCAAATCCAATGGTATTATGGTATAGCCATTAGACTTTATCTGCAGTAAGTCTGTCAGATAGGGAGGTTGACGTGGAATTATATACTATGAAAAATAATATTATTACCATCTCATACTACTCTGTTCAACCTGAAGACCAAGCAAAAACAACATAGATTTTGTGGATAAACACTCTGGTTTGGGTCCATTGGAAGGAGAAGTAAACTTTGAATTTAAAGAGTTAGAAACAACAGAAGTGAGCAAAATAACAGATATTTCTAAAATATTGATACATCGAGTATTAACCCAGTTTATGGAAGAAGTAGAAGAATCCCTTTCCAGGGAGCAATAGAAACAATTTTGAAAAGCCAGAAACAGAAAACTGTAAAGAAAAAAGCTGTCTATAACAAATGAAACTGAATCAATAAGTCCAGTTCAGTCCCCTTTCAATTAAAAACGCAGATTCAACATCTTCACTGCTAATAAAGTCCTAGACATATACAATAGCTTGATAAACGATACAAGATATAATAAAACTATTTTTATATTTAAGAACAAATTTAAGAAATTGATACTCAGGAACTAATATTGACACTATAATCATATATTAATTGCAAACTATTCTATATCCTTCCTGTCATCATATATGATTGATGTAACATGACAGGGAGTCTCCTCAATACACCTTATAAGGCATTGATACTTATTGCTCAATATTAAGTAGATCAGTCCTGGTCACATGTAACTTTTGTACAATTATTGATATTGGGCCATAAACATGAACAAATTTCCAGGGTATGAAATGTGTTATGAAAGCTGTGTTATGAAAGCTGTGTTGACCTATCTTGATTAGGTTTACAACAGTAGTCTGTGTTATCTAAGGGTTTTGTCAAACAACCTCAGTAGGATTTTTTTAAACTCATGTGCATGGTCTGATATGGCCAAGAGTAGGTCATAACACAGCAATGGCCATAACACTGGCACATACCAAGTATTAGCTAAATAGTGGTAATCATATTTGAGAAATCTTTGTCGGTGCAATGCAAAGAAATTGGGTGTGGTATATAGGTGTGAACAGTTTTGAGGCCATAATTCCTTTTGTATTTCATAAGAACACCCAGCTTCCATTAAACTGCTAGTTTTTTTAACCTTTTTACGAGTGAATGGAATGAAAGGAGTTTAGCTGTGGAAGCAGATATGCAAATTTTCACTCCTTCGCTTCCTGTTAAACATTTTGTAAATCCGCTGACTAGTGCATAATGCTTGCGCATATATTGCGTAAAATATACAGTGGGACATACAGTGGAACTCTCCACGCGAAACGGCGAAAATTGGTTTGAGAAATCAGGAAGTTTGAAATATCGGGGGTAAAATTACAGTGAAACAAGTCCAAGGAAAACGACTTTTGGTTCGAGTTATCGAGGAAATCGAGGGTTCGAGAAATCTAAGTTCCACTGTACTTGCAGTATAAATCAAGGACGAGAAGCCGTACGTCTTACATTTCGGGGTCATCGCGGACCATCGATCGAGTATAAATGGCGCGTGGCGGCACGTATGTACAAACTTTCCAAGGCCTAGTGCGGAAAATTGCCTCTTTGAAGCTGACAATGAAAGGGAGAAACACCCATAAATTTCCAAGTGGCCTCAAAATGGATGGTAGAAGAATTTGAGAAGATATGGACCGCCGGTGGCGTTTCGAAATAGGGTAAGCTTACAATTCACATACTTTCGGATGTTCTCAAGACTTCTGTTCAAGAAAGCGAAATGGTAATGTACTCAGTATTGCTTTGATGTGGATGGATGCTGCACGGCTAGCTATTTATCTCAGTTGCAACCGGTGATTGTTTATAACTCACGAAAATCAAACGGATATCATCGCACTGATTACAATTGTGTGGAATCTGGAATGTAAATAAACAGAATAAACAAACCTTTCAGTCTTTCACACGTTTGCGGACTTTTTTGCTACAGTTAGGTTTAAATTTTATTTAAAGTAAATTTCTTTTCATGAAAGGAGAAAATATTATTTTATTTTGATATCATCTGTTTCTATGAGTGAAATATATTATATATTGAAAATGTTTTTCGAAGGAAATACGTACGCTCACTAGTAAAATATGCAAATTCAGAAAGAAACATTTTCTGTCATTTTCGATTGATCATCCCGCGGCGGGTATCGCAAATCTTATTATAGCACAATGTATAATAACACGGGTTTGGAAGTAAACAAGTATAGTTTATTTTTACATGAAAGTGAAAGTTTCCAATAATATATTAAAGCGGTGAGACTTCGGGGCAACGTCCTATGAAATCAACAACCTTTCTGTCACGCATTGAACATTTACGTCTTCGCTTTCATTGTTAAAACTATTTTATAGCGCCATCAACTGATGAAGAGTGGAATATTTCCTTTCCTTTGACATAAATTTTTAGTTCCGGGCGATGCGAAATGCGTTGAGAAATTCATCGAATTTGTTTGCGTTCATTGTCTTGCTTTAATAGGACTTTATAAAGACGCTGTTGAGATTATAGAATTTTAAGATACGTCAGATTTGCCACATGTCCGTTTATAAGTACCGTGGAACCTACGGAACTTAGAGAAATAACTGTTTTTATGCAACCACCACTTTAGGTATTTTAATATTATTCACGAGTTGCTCATAAGAGCTTTTGATTAACAATAAATTGTATATATTTTATAAGCGACAATGTTTAATATTTTATTGATTAATGATAGCAAAAAATGTTGCTGTTTTTCAGACTTGCAAAATCAGTTTTGCTGCAGACCAGACCAGAGCCCAAATTAAGCATGATTATTTAAAAAAATTATCAGTGAAAATATCCTTGTATTGTCCACTGGACTATTTTTGTAAAAGAAACATTACTATATTTTGTTTACAAAGCAGTGTATCACTATTGCACTCTGCTTAATACCTCCAACATCATCTGGTTGTATTGACTTGTCAAAATGTTTAATTAAGATTGTAGACTATCAGCTGTCAATTTGATACCTGAAACCTAGTGCATGAATTGATCTTTGTCATTCTGTAATCGAGCGAGCAGCCTTTCAATTTGCTGCGATCACAACATGGCCACATGCGCACAAAAATCCAAGTTGGCCATATCCGACGATTACCTCACAGGCCCCGCTCTCGAAAATCTGCCGGGCTATCTCCTCAAGGATCCTGTACTTCCTTTACCCCATGCAACAGCCAACAAACAAAGGTCCAAAAGCACAAAACCAAAGAAACGCACACCACAAGAGGCAACAACTCCAACACAAGACCATCCTTTGACACTGGATAAACAGATCCAACTGGAACAGTTAAGAACAGCAATTTACAATTGCAGTTGGAAATTACGAGGGCGCAGTTAGAGCTGGCGAAGCTAAGCCTAAGCATAAATCCTTCTCAAGCCACCAGTGCAATAAAAAAGGAAGTGCCTTCACCTCTCGACAACCTGCTGGCCTCAACGCCCCTCAGACCACCAAACCACCAAACCAAGAAGACTTGGCAGAAGATGGAAGCATCCCAACCATCAAAGACCTGCGGAGCAAAGACCGGAAACACCCTTTCCTCTTGTCTAACGAGTACCTGTTCTCCGCTAAAGGTAAAATCGAATACGACAAACTCGAGATTTCAGAGTTTGTGGGCGGCTTTCTCGAATTCGTAAATAGTCAGCCAGAGTCCGCACAACAACGCTTCTTAGTGTACCTCAAACTGCTCATGGAGCGTGCCGCCACGTACTCATGGAACAGCGTACAAAATTTCCACCTTTCTGTTAGCACGGGTGTCGAAGCCGGCCATTTGTCATTCAAACACTTTGAGCAGATCAAGGAACGGGCGCAAACCTTTTTTACCCACGCAGACCTGCCTTCTGCACCAATCAATCCTCGTGGTTCAAACACGCCTTCTCAAATGCGCAACAAAGCGAAAGACACATATTGCAAAGAATGGAATTACACGGGCAAGTGTAACTGCTCACCGATGTGCGAAACATCGCTTCCCTATTCCTAGCGCTTTTACAAGTGCACCTAAACCAGAGGACAAAAACTGACTAGACAATGCCATTGCTTTGGCTAATGCTGTCAAAGCTTTCCATGCTCCTAATTTTTCAGGTGCACGGATTCCAATCACGTCTAATTTTAATTTAGCAAAGTTTGATTTACATTACCAAGACATAATTATTGTAGATTTTTTTTGTTACGGCTGGCCGATTAATTACGCCGGATCTTTACCATCTTCAACCTTTTCTAACCATCCTTCTGCTGTCAAGAACAACGTTTATTTGAGATCCTATGTCCATAAAGAACTGGTTCATCGTTCCATTTGCGAGCCATTCAAATTTAACCCCTTTGACACTGATTGTGTTATCTCACCGCTTCTGTGCATACTGAAGCGTGACTCTGACAAACTCAGGGTCGTTCATGACCTCAGCTTTCTCAGGTTTCTCTGTCAACGATGGGATCGCCAAAGACTCTTTTCTAAATGAACCTTTCAGACTTCGTTTACCTGGTATAGATCGCTTGGTGGAATTTATCAACAAGGAAGGCAGTGGTTGTCACGTCTTCAAGAAAGACCTAAGTCACGCTTATCGCCAAATTTCAGTAGATCCTGGTGATTATCCCCTTCTGGGTTTCCAAGTTGATGGGATTTTTTATTTTCATTCTGTTTTTCCTTTCGGCCTTCGATCAGCTACGTTAGCGTGCCAACGCACTACACAAAGCGTAGTTTACATTCTTAACACTATGGGAATTTTGGTGGATGTATATATCGACGATTTTTACGGGGCGTCTAATCCCAGTCAATCTCCAAACCGCTTTTCAAAGTATGAATACTTTATTCGAAAAATTGGGATTGTTCGCATCAGCTTCCAAAGATGTAGCTCCGTGTCATCACATGGTGTGTTTAGGGGTTGAAATAGACACCTCAGCTATGACTTTGACCGTTCCTCAATTTTGCATTGACGAACCTAATGTCGAATTACATCAGTGGCTAGCCCGATCTACCTACACAAGGCATGCCTTACAATCTTTGCTGGGGAAATTGTCATATGTTTCTGCTTGCGTCCATCCAGGTCGTGTTTACATGTGTTGTTTACTCAATGCTATACGTGCTATGAACTCTCGCCATTCTGCACAAACGATTACTGATGATATGTGCGCAGATATCGAGTGGTGGATTTATCTCTTGCAGCATTACAATGGCGTGTCTGTCATTCCATTCAACATTTCTTTAGTTGTTCATCATGTACCAAGCAAAGAGAACTTTATTGCTGATTCGCTCAGCCGCTACCACTCGGATTCTTCAGCTAGACAATTTGTTGACAATTATGCCATATCCCACGAACTCAAAGAGATCTCTTTACCAGACTCTCTATTCAGATTTTTCTTCCTTTAATGCGTTTTTTCCCTTTATTGCAGATCGTTCTCAATCGCTAGTTGATTACGCGTATAAGGTCCAACGATTTGCCTTTCAAGAATCAACGAAACGCAACATGCGCAGCCAGTTACAAGCTTATCTTAATTTTTGCGTCCATTATAAGTTTAGTCCTTTTCCGGTCTCGAAACGCGTTTTCTTAGCTTATCTAGTTTTTCTTTCCCACTCATTAACGTCGTATCAGTCACTCCTCAATTATATCAACATTCTCAAGCACATTAATAACGCTTTAGGTGCCGATCTGGCTTTCATGTCCAATTACGACTGTTTTCTTACACAGCAAGGTCTACGGCGCGTTATGGGTGATCGCTCTACTCATACTTTTCCTATCGTGGTAGACATTTTACTGCGCATTCTTCAGTCATTTCAGCCACACAACGTTTTTTCACGCGTGCATGCGTGCAGCTTTTCTGGTCGCATTTTTTTCATTTTTAAGAATTTCCAATTTAGTCCCCTATACTTTGTCTGAAGCCCATTATAGCACCAGTTTCTTTTTACGACGCAGGGATATTACTTTCACACCCTCTGGAGCTTACCTTCAAATTTTTAAGACAAAAATCATTCAGTTCAAACAACAGATTGTGGAGATACCACTTCCATTTATTCCCAATTCTATTATGTGTCCGGTAACCGCGCTCGCAACTTATTTCAAGTTGGTTCATGCGTCCCCCGAATCCCCGGTTTTCTTAGCGCCACACGGTTCTGGTTTTACGCCAGTTTTAGGCAGACATTTCAATTTGTTTCTTAAGCATTGTGTTTCATCAATTGGCGAAGATCCATCGCATTTTTCTTTGCGCAGTTTCAATAAAGGGGGCGATACCTTCGCTTTCAATTGCGGAGCTCCCACCGAGTTTATTAAGGCTCAGGGAGATTGGAAAAGTGATGCTTACTTAGTGTATCTCACATTATCAACATCTAAAAAACAAGCCATTTTAAACGCCATCGCTACCAAACTCACAAATCGCTAGTTCATCAACCACATCGCAAATTGTTATTTTTATTTAATATATCAATCAAAATTTTTTATTCAGGTTTGGGGTTTTTAATTTCTGGTTCGCTCGTTTTCTCTTAGTTAATAAAGATCCAGAAACTTTTGCCCCATCCCGGTGTCGAGTCTTGTCTTAGTCTTTAGTATTAATTTGGTTGTTTTGACTTGTCAAAATGTTTAATTAAGATTGTAGACTATCAGCTGTCAATTTGATACCTGAAACCTAGTGCATGAATTGATCTTTGTCTATTGTTGGATATTTAGTTGTGTGATCTTTGTACAAAGCCATCATTCTGTAATCGAGCGAGCAGCCTTTCCCCTCCCCCCCCCCCCCCCCCCCCCATCCCAGGGGGTTTTTCATTTCTGGTTCGCTTGTTTTCTCTTAGTTAATAAAGATCCGGAAACTTTTGCCCCATCCCGGTGTCAAGCCTTGTCTTAGTCTTTAGTATTAATTAGGAAACATCCTGAACTCTTCTTCCACTGTAACCAAACATTCCCTTCTCCTCCCTTCCTAGCCTACAGAAGAAGTGCATCTTACCAATCTCAACCTAATAACAGAAAACCAAAAACCCGGGTAATAAATACATCTTTTCTGCTACAGGTGCACAATGGCGCATCAAGAAACATATAACCTGTAACTCAAAAAACCTCATCTATATGATTCAATGTAAAAATTGTCAAAAACAATACATCAGCAAGACCAAACGGCTCAAAAATGCTTTGGTGAGCATCACTGCTCAGTGGCAAATCCACATCAATTACAGGCTTCAACACCTATTTCAGAACATTTCAACCAGCCTGGCCAAGTACTGAATATCGAGGATCGAGCCTTGAGTATTGAATATCAAGTGTCAACTTACATTTGCATAGTACTGTATTCTAGATATCAGTGTCGCTAATTGATGGGGAAAAATTGTGCTAGCAGAGTGCTTTGTTTTGGAGATAAAGCGTTTTGAAATTTGAGACGGCTTGGCTCAACGTGATCTGAAATGTTACATAAACCAATATTTTCGCCCTTTTTAAATACTTTTAGCAAAGAGTAACTCTGAAAGAGTACTCTGTGGTATACAAATGGTAGGCAGATGACCTTGAGTCCGCATGCAAGGCTCTATGGGGTAAACTAATCGATAATCAATCAAACAGTCGTGACAGGTAACGCAACTCTTTGCATGCACAAACACATATGCGAAGAGTAAATACTGGAATCTTTTGAATCAAAACCTTAAGTTTCCCTGGTGTGTTGCTGTTTATATAAACTAGAACATAAATGCCAGAGCAAACAGCTATGCTCAGCGGTCGCACCTCGCACATACATTTATAAAAGGAAGAGAGAACAAATTAATAATGCCATTCTCTCGAAGCTGCCAAGCAAGTCGTTTGAGCATGGCTGATGAGCCTGAAGTCCCGGCAAATGCTGTTCCAGAGAACTCCAGAGGCGCAAGCTGTTTTAACCAACGAACCTCCACCAGCCGCAGCTCGAACTGGCAGCACAAGCTAATGAAATCTCTCAGGAGGTTTCTCAACTTTTTAACCCTTGCTACGTGTTTCATCCCCGTTTTCTTATATTCGGTATATTATTAGCACCAGGCTGCTTTTTAAACCTTACTGTTAGCCCTATTTATTTTACTTCTTAAGCAAATTTTATATTTGTTCACCCTGCTTGTCATGTTTGCTTTCACCCTTGCGGGCTGTTGTACATCTTGTGGGCTGTTGCACATCTTGGGGCAAGGTAAGGACATGTCCTTTGTATGCCCTTTGGCCACCCCTAGTAATTCCAGCAGTCTTCCGAGCGAGGATTCATCCTTGCAAAAAGAAGTGGTATTGTCGGCGTACTGAGATAATTTAATTTCTCTATTGCCAACTTGAATTCCTTTTATATCATCGCGAGCTCTTATAGAAGTAGGCAGTAATTTCACTGCTAAGACAAACAATAACCCTGATAAAGGGCAACCTTGTCTGACGCCCCGTGTTAGTTCAAACCAGTTAGACGCATACCCATTGTTAATTGTACAGCTAGAAATGTTTGTATATAAAATTTTAACCCAATTCTTAAAGTCAAGACCAAACTGAAAGGTGTCTAGCATCTTGAGTAGGAATTCCCATTCTAAGCTATCAAATGCTTTTTCAAAATCTATGAAAAGAGCAATACCTTCCAAGTTTTGCTCTGCTGTGAGGTCAATGACGTCTGATATTAATCGGATGTTTTCACCAATAAACCTTCCTTCTATATAGCCAGTTTGCGCATTATTTATGATTGATGGCAATACTTTAAGTGTTAATGCCAGTGCTTTTGTAGCGACCTTGTAATCCACATTTAAAAGCGAGATAGGTCGCCAATTTTTAATGAAGGATAAATTTTTATTCTTTTTTGGAATAAGTCTAATAATACCTTGTCTTTGTGAGATTGATAGCTCGCCTTTTAAAAATCCACAATAAAAGCTGTCTATCACTGTGTTCCTTAATTGGTCCCAGAAGAAACAGTAGAACTCAGTGGTAAGGCCGTAGGTCCCTGGAGACTTGTTTTTCTGGAAGCCTTTCAATGCATTTCTACACATTTCCGCATTGTACCATCATCATTCGCAGCTATTCTAATCACAGTTTGACAAATTGCGTGAGTCAAAATGTGATATTGTGACGTAATGGTTGTTATTTATAGCCCTTCACTTCACAGCTGTCTTTTTGTTCATCATCTAGTGTGTTTATCATGTCGTTTGCAAAAAACAAATTAAATCTAGGATCGTTGACTTGTGGATTTTGTGAAGAATATAATTATGATAAAATGTTCTCTGTTCTTCTAGGATTTCTTTCGGATCTGTTATAATGCTATTGTCGACTTTTGTTAGGCTGCTAATACATTTATTTTCATAATTTCTTTTTTCAAGATTGAGTAAATATTTGGAGCTTCGTTCTCCGAATTCGTACCACTGCGCTTTTGAACGGACACATGCACCGCGAGCTTGATCGAAGGAAATTTTTTCAAGTTTGTTTTTAATTCCTGTGTACTCGTTAATATATTCGGGTGTTGGTTGATGGTCAATTAGTTTTTGAAGTCTTTTGGCTTCCCGTGTGAGAATTTTCTCGTAGTCTTTGCGCTTTTTAGTTTTCGCCTTAGCATAAATAATCATAAATGATCGTATTTCCATTTTGACCATTTCCCACAAAAGCACTTTGTCATCAAGGTATTTGTAATTTTCTATGAACTGCAGAATTTTAGTTACCATATTTTCTGTATAATCACTATCTTCTAGAAGAGAACCGTTAAATTTCCAAAATCCAGGTCCTCTGGGATGTTGTACATTTGTCTTAATTCCCATAATCACTAAAGAGTGATCACAGTGCGGAGCATGATTTATCTCGCATTTATGCACGGGCGATTGTCGCAGAAGTTGTTTCGATACCAACCAATAATCTAATCTCCATTTAATTTTTTGATCTGGTGTTCGCCAGGTAAATTGTTTTTCGTTTGGATGTAACTTTCTCCACACGTCCTCCAGATCTGAGCTAAACATTAATGATTCTATCTCTGCAACTATGTTCTTCTTAGAAGAAAAATCACGTCCTCCTTCTTTATCGTCTTTAGAGAAAGGGCGATTGAAGTCACCACCTACAACAATAGCCAGAAAACTGCTGGAGTAGATTTTTGAGTTGTTTAAAAAATTTAACCTGTGCGCTGGGATCATTCGGTGTATAAATATTCATGCATACAAGTCTTAAATCGTCCACCATAATCTGAATAATAAGTATTCTACCATCTTCACTTTGAATTTGGTGTTCAATTGTTATCTGAAGTTTGGGATTAAATAAAATCGCCGTACCTTTACTGTGCTTGCTGCCATGGCAGAAATGAATTTTGCTACCCCATTCATTGCTCCATAACCTTTCCTGATCATTAGAACTATATGTCTCTTGCAAAAAAATTACAGAAGCATTTTTGTTATGTAGCTGTCTGAAAATACCGCGTCTCTTTCTCGAGCTATTTATATCCCTAACATTAAGCGTGATGAAACTTAATTTACGCATACGATTAGCTTAAGAAACTGGCATGAAAACCTCTCCTCGTGCAAGTCAAAATACCAAAAAAATACAACACCTTTAACAGTTTACCTCCAAGAAGGAGTGTTCGAGCTCTTGCCGTGCGGAGTTTAGTTAACTTCACGAATGGAATGAGTGCGTTTCGTCTTTCTTGTGTCTTCTTCGCAAAATCAGCTCCAATACCAATTAGATTTCCATGGAAGGGGTTATCTTTTAGTCTAGTGGCGGCGTTCGAGAGGATCTTGGCCTTGTCAGTGAATCGTAGAAACACCACATGAATTGGTCTAGGTTGTTTCTTGTTGCTCGATAGTGTTGTCGGTGTGCGGTGAGCCCTTTCTATTTCTACGTGTCCACATAAAGTTTCTAGGCCCATGTGAGTAGCTATAAAGCTTTGAATTAACTCCACGCAGTTTTTCAACGTCGCTTTCTAACTCTTCAAGCTTCTTCTCTGCTTTCTTCTCCATGTTTTCTTTCAACTCTGCCACCTCGTTATTAATGGAATTCAAGCCTGTTTCCAATTCAGAGACGTTTTCTTTGATGCTACTTATATCGCTCTCGATTTTAATCAATTGCTCGTTAATTTGGTCCAACATCTTCAGCTTCTCTAACTTCATCTGAATATTTTTCAAGATGGCTTCCCAACGAGCACATGGGGATGGTTTTCTTCTTCTGAACGTGACACCCGCGTCAGCTTTTCGCTCGGCTTTTTGCTCGGCATTCTTTTGGTTTTTCAGATGAGTTTGACATTGTTAACGATGGATGTATTTGCTTATTTAGCGAAATTTATGAGCTTATTCTGGAGAGCTTAGAACTCACATCTATTCCATTTGGCTCTCTCGTCCCAGTTTCACCAGTTGTACGAGTACGAGTTGACTTGGCCCCTTCCTTCTATAATGAGATGCAATTTCACCAGTTGTACGAGCCGTACGAGTTGACAAGGCCCCTTCCTTCTATAATGAGATACAATTTCACCAATTGTACGAGTCGTACGTCTCGTACGAGTTGACTTGGCCACTTCCTTCTATAACTCCGCTCAAACTCAAGTGTCTATAATGTTTCATTTTATTTCACTGAAACGTATCACATTCACCACTTGTACAAGTTGAATATCACCTTTCACGACTTTCACGACTTGAACAAGTGGTGAGTATTGGACAACCCTCCTTTGCTCGCTGTGATTCTTCCCTTGCGGTGCTCAAACCATAGGGGGCAGATAGATTGATTCCTGGTAACTTGCTCTAGTTCTTTGCATTGCTCTGGAGTGACTTGCAATTCTTTAGAAATCTGACTGCATTTCTCTTTTAGCTGATGGTTGGAAAGTGTAGCATATTCATCTGAGTACATACAGTGCTGTCAATGGCTTGGGGAGGTTACTCTCATCTTCATCTTCTGATGCACTGTCAGTCTCCTCGGGGTCAAGTTTAGGGATTAAACTGAAGAAAGCTGCATTTGGACATACGTCTTAAAGGGTCTTTAACACAGATACATCAAGAAGGGGTGGTGATGGGGTGTAAGAGACTGATGGTACATCACCTTTCCTATTCCTCTTAACAAGATCTGTAAACTCAGCTACTATTCTGGCATTATGCTGATGGAAAGATTAGATAAATAATTTAGCAAAACTAAGTGGTGGACCATTAGATTATTGATGGGGGGGAGTTGGACGAATCCCCCCAAAAATATTGAGCAAACGCTTCTGGTTAAAAAAAATATCGGGGGAAAATATTGAGCAAAACAGTATGTTATGCAAGGACAGGAGAAAAAATATCTTGCAGGGCCGACAAAAATGAAAAAATAAACATCATTAGACCGGGAATATTCTCTTTAGCTGTTTCACCAATATAACAGTCTTTAATAAAGCCGGTTTGGTTATGATGAATGATATTTGGCAGAACATTTTTTAATTCTAGTGGCTATGACCTTTGACATAATTTTTGCATCAACATTTACAAGAGAAATTGATTGCCAATTTTCTAAAAATGAACGATCTTTTCCTTTTTTCAATAAGTGTGATGACTGCTTGTTTTTGAGAACATGACATTGTACCTTTTTCAAAGCATTCATTTGCACATTTTGTGAAAGGCTCGCTAATTAACGGCCAGAATTTTCTATAGAATTTGATGGGGATTCCATCATTTCCAGGAGTTTTGTTATTTTGAAAACTATCCAGAAGCGTGGCATATTCTTCTGGAGAAATTTGACTTTCACATGATAACTTTTGTTCCTCTGTAAGTCTAGGAATGTTTAAATCCCTTTTAAGGGATTGAATCTTAAAAGAAAGATTCAATCTTCTGTGTGTTGTCTGCATTCTTATTTCCGCACGTATATAATTCTTGATAAAAACGTTGTTCGGACAGTATATTGAAGGGATCTGTGGTGATTGAACCGCTAATTCTCAATTTCTGCATGTGTTTTTTAATGTGGTTCCTCTTTTCTAAGTTAAGAAAATATTTCATACTTTTCTCGCCGTGTTCATGCCATCGAGCTTGTACACATATAATAATTCCTTGGAGTTTTTCTTCATAAAATACTTCTAATTTTTCTTTAGCAGCAGTAAGGATATTCGCATTGGAGTCATTGGGGTCTGTATCAAATATCTGCTTTGCTTTGGCATATTCATTTTGAAGTTGATTTTCTTTTTCATTCCTTTCTCTTGCCCTTCTTTTTGAATGTTGAATTTCATGGGCTCTAATATTATACTTCAATCCCAGATGTTTCGATTGTCTGACAGCTCATTATCACCTTCAGCTAACCAAATTGGTATCTTCAATGTAATATCATTAACATAATCATCGTCTTCTAAAAGAGCACAGTTCATTTTCCAAAGACTGGGACGATTATCACTATTGTCGAGCTCTAAAGAGGTCTGTTTTTATAGCTGGAACTATATCTGTTTAAGTGACTAAATCTTGTAAATTATTCGATATCAACCAGTAGTCCAAACGGCAGAGTATCATTGGGAGTTTTGGCTCCATGTATAACTTTTTGTATCGGGATTTCTTACTCTCCAAATGTCCACGAGGTCAAGTTCACCTTGTATACAATTAATGCTTGTTACAACAGATTTACACGGTGTTAGTATACCTCCTTTCTTATCCAGAAAACTATTTAGAGGACAATTGAAATCCCCTCCCAAAATAGTATTTTCTTCTTCATCCAAGTTTTCCTTTTGCATTGTTGTCAACAAATTGTTAACAAATTTAACAGTCTTTATCTTTGTTTGGTGCATAAATATTAATCAAAACAGACATTTTGTCTTTGATCTCTGCTTTTAGAATTATATACCGTCCCAAAGGGTCTAAAATATTGGAGTGGATGGTGCAATCAACACCTTTCTTGAGCAAGATTATTTGAACTTCTGTGTGACATAATAGTCTCGCCCCCCCCCCCCCCATTCATTTTTCCATTGTGTTTCTGTGTCTTTCTTTGAATGCGTTTCTTGTAAGAAAATACAAGTGTAAATCATTCTTCTTTTTCGAAAGTTGCTAATTCCCCTCACATTTAAAGAAACTAATTTCAATGTATCAACACCCATCTAATTCTCGCTCTGGAATTGAATAGCTAAATATATGTAGGTCACAGAAGAACTAAAAAAAAAGATGAAGAAAAATGTATACTAATCTCTGAGGAATGAACACAAAATTTATAAAGCATTATGGAATCCGATTTCAATAAGACTTACATGAAAAAGCAAAAACTTAATAAATACAACATACATAAAAACAATTATGTAAAATTATATACATTGTATAGCAATAAGCTAAAATTAGAGAAAGACATAAGTAATATAACTAATTTTATCGCAGTCAAAACATATAAATAAACATACACAGTTACTCATTTGGTGTGCCTTGGTGTTGCAGCCCTCTGTCAGCCGAGTCACTAATCATAATTAAACCATAGTGTTCAAGACCTTGTCTCCACACCTCTATATATTTGCCTGTTAAAAATTAACTTATCTACTTTAAAGTGAGCTTTTTGTTTTGCCTTATTTTCCTCTTTCAAAACCGTTATAGTTTTTGGTGTATTTTGTTGATCTCTGGGAAAATCGTTCGCAATACAAATCCCACTGCCTTTGAGGTTCTTCACAAATGACCACATGTATTCTTTATCATGGTAAAAACTAAATTTTATGATAATTGGTCTTGGTTTGGAAGAATGCTCCTTGTCTCGTCGTGTTGTGATTCGTTGCACACGCTCACATTTAATGCTATCAACGTCGTCTTGTGGAATCTTCATCTTATCCTGCAGCATGTTGCGAACTAGTTCTTCAGTTTTATCATTTGACTCACCTGCAGTGTTTTCTATTCCAAATATCTTGATATTTTCTCTCCTGTATAGGCTTCTAGTTTGATGTTGCATTTGAAACAGAGGTAAAGGGAACTCAGAAATCGCCTATTATATTGGAAAAAAAATTATAATATAAAAAAAGAATTTAAAAATATTGTCACTGAATTGTTTTCCAAATAGAATTCAAGCTGAGGAGCAACTATAGCATAGGCACACAGGGTCCAGAGGAGTTCAATTTGATCGTACAAAACTCGCTTTTAACGTCTTTACCTTGTAAACTAAATCCTTGTTTGTGCAATAAAATCCTGAATCCAATTTCAACCGTTTTATGTTTTCCTATTTGCCATATCCTTTCGATCGCCTGATCGATATTCGTCCGCAATGTTTGTTTATTTCGTAAGTTATTAACACTGGCTCGCGGGCGCAAATTATCTTCGGAAAGCGAAGCTTTCCGAATAAGGCACGAAGTGCCGACAACGAGGCACAAAGTGCCGAGAGAAAAGAAAGGAAAAGGGAAGAAACTTGTACCACGTGACGCGTTAGATGTGTACCGCATCATCTGGTGACGGAAGTGGACAATGACCGGAAATTCAAACGTGTATTTGATTTATTTTGGTGCATGGAAGAGATCATCAATCCTTCACGACAATGAAAGCCATTCTAGTTGACTACCATAACTAGTCTACTATCCGGAGAAAGAAAATTTCGATTTGCAAGTATCCGAAATTAGTTTCCTTCGCAGCCGTTATTTGTGTCGTTACGCAACGCTTCCCACTAAATAACAGCTTTTGTTTTGACCGCAGCAACTTTGACACCTATTGACAAAAACGTGACTGTTACGGTTTGCCGAAAACCTGCTAGATCGCTTCAATTCTTGAGCTAGGATGTCTGTTGTAAAAATAATTAAGTTTTTCGATATTATTTTTTCATATCATACGTTTTTTTCTTCAGTAAAATCGCGTTTTAGTTTGATGTCTGGCGTGCATCAAATTCAAAAGGCGGTATACTCGCGTGCGTTTGACGTTTCCAACGCGACGGTCACGATAAGCACGTCATTTCCGTCACGAGACGTTGCACATTGTACGAAAGCAATGCGTTGAAGCCGTAAATTTCGGTCGCTGAAAATGTAGGTTAGCCGAATTTTTCGTCGGACTTCTTGCGATATTTGATTAGAATATAGAAATTCTAGATCAGATATTTAAAATGAAGCCTTTTTATCTAATTTCGTCTGAGTTACAGGGATTCGAAAAAATAAGCCTAAATCGGTTTCTTCCCTTTCCGTATTCTATCAGTGTAAGACGACCTTCGCAATCTTCCGAGCCCACAGTAATTTGGCCTGCGGTATAAATTTAACGTAACGCAATACGGCGACGTTACTTCAAAGAGAACAGTGGCCCGATCAAATTTTACACGATCAAATTGAACTCCTCTGTACCCTGTGATAGGCAGACAAATTTTAAGTGCTTCTTTAGGCTTGCACCAACCCCAAACTCCTAACCTTTAATAAAATTCCACTGTGAAATGGGGGAAGGATATAATTTTGTAGCTCCGTAGTGACTACAGTCACATTTAGCTCATGCAAGCCTTATAGCCTGCCAGGGATTATCCATAAATGGACTCATGTTTTGAAATGAAGGTACATGTATGTTGAATTAAAATATTTATACTTCAAGTTCAGGATTAGTAACAAACTCAATAGGAACACATCTTATTTTGATAAATATAGTCATCTCATCTCTGGTGAAAAGCTAGCAATAGCTGCCATTGTTGGTTTGACCGGCGGAGAAGATGGTCTTGACTGCACATGTTCTCCAAATTCTTTTCTAAATTTCATTGCTTTACCATACGTCAAACCCAATCTCATGAATATTCGTGCATCTGCTTCTCGGTAAGCTAGGTCTTTAATTGCTGCATCATCGATGATCTCTTCTCCTACAGTAAGTTCCAAGTAAGTAGCAAGAGTTAAGTTTGGGATGTGAACAAAAATGTCAACCAGATATTAATAATGAAGCTTAATAATTCTAATCCGTTTTTACCGTACAGCAATATTATTATATTACCCAATCAATATGAAAAATAAGGTTCAATTCATAGCAGGTACTGATTTACATCTGTACCAGCCATAAGACAGATCAAGTTGTTTTTCAACGCTAGCTTCGTAAACAAATGTCCTGGTACATGTGTGTGAAACACTTACTTTCAAAAGCTGTCTTTATTTCGTTCCCAAATTTGAATTGTATCTTCTCTAATAAAGGCTCCTCTGTGATGGAACCATTGGCTCCTCCTGAATCGCTATTGATATCTTCTAAAGCTGCCATTTTTAGCTTGAAACCTTCAACTTTCGTTCGTGAAGAAACGGCAGCGAGAGGCAGAGAATAAAATGGGCCAAAACATAGCTTACATGATATAATATTATGGCATTTCTTATTGGCTAATTTTCCCGCCTTTTTTGTGACGACACTTATCCTCTTTCTATACTTGAACTTCATTGGTTAAAAAATTACATTTGTCTGTGGAGACTGCTGGGCCATTACATTTCTGGCGTATATTTTTTTCCCTTTAGACGTTTCAGGCATGAAAATAATAATGGAGGCTCAAAAGTGATTTTCTGAGTAGTTTCTTTATGAGCCGTTATTTTACAGAAGGGGAAAATGAACCTTGGTCCAGGGAGGAAATTTCAGCCTGCGAGTGCAATGAAAAATCGTACAGACACGTTCACTGTCCTTGCGTCGCATGCAATGGAAGGTCAACTGACAGAAAAACAGAACTTCAATACTGGCAGGAAACGAGTCAGTTGGCAGCCGCCAATTCTGCTAGTGTGCTTAACAGCGACTCAGACAATGACTTATACATTTTGGAAGATATATCCTTTGAAGATGTTGTTGGATGTGACCAATCATCTGGAGATGAAATTGGAACTGGTTGCGATCCCGAGCTGCGACAAGATCTACAACAAAGTGATGAAATTGATGATGAAAACAGGAACGCCAATCAGAATCCCATGAAGATGTTAGTAGTAAAGGTGGTCCTAGACGCACTGAGAATAAAGCATAAAAGTGGAGTGTCAGTAAAAACGTTTGAAGAAGTCTTGGAGTATGGAAAGACATTATTATTTACATCTCTAGGTGATTATGTTGGTGCTGACATTTTAACTACCTTATGGCCGTAGAGTTGGAGTGATGTGCAATTCCTATTGAAAGAAGAGGGGTACGAAGATGCTAAACAGTAATTTATTTGCTTCTGTCATGAGGAAAAAGAATTGACAAGGGATGGAAACACCACCAAGAAGTTTGTTTATGATGGAAAATACAGTGTCATGGAAAACAAAAATGACAGGTGTTCTCACTGTGGTAATACAGGTTACATAAAATACATGTACGTAGATCTGGAGAATAAGGTGAAAAACTGGTTTAGAAATAAAACTATGTGTACAAAAATGCTTGCACACTGGTTAGAAAAAGAACACTGGCTGGAGAATATTGAAGGTTGGCATTTGAAGAAAGAAATATGGGATGGAAATAGGTGGTTTGAACTTCATTGGTTTTGGAACCCAGAAAGTGTTTGGGCTTTGCCAACTCGCTGTGACATTCCCATATCTGCAGACCACTTGATAAACTCACCAGATCAGGATACACTAAGGGACTTTAAAATTGTTGAATGTCCAGTTTGCTTTGAGACCTTTGAACATTCTATTAAGATGGCCAAAGTTTCTCCCTTAACCTTAGCGGGCCAGAAAGAAAGATTTGTTGGCGAGGCGAGCTGCGCTGGGTTGTATTCATCAAGGCCTGGGGCACAGCCAGTATGAAGGCCTCGTGGCAGCCATGAACGTAAAGCCAGCAACAGAAACACGTTTAAACGTGCTGAGAGAGAAGTCGGGGTAATCATCGAGGAAAAGGCGAGAGAGTTGCGACAAGTGGAGGGAAGAAGAAAAACGTAGAAGTGGAGAGGATGGAATAAAAGGCCCCCATGATGCAGGGTGGCAAAAACAAGGGCGCACCCACAGCTCAAGAACGGGTCAAGGCACCATGGTGGGGTTAGAAACAGGAAAATGCCTAGATTACGGAACCAAAAATACGTACTGCAGAAAGTGCCTTGGGGCAGACAAAGGGGAGTTGATCCTGAACCTCATGACTGTCGCCTTAACCATGTCGGGTCAGCTAAAGCAATGGAAGGATTTATCGCAGTTGAATTATGCCAGAAAGAGCAGTACCAGGTTCTGATAGGTGATGATGACTCAACAGTAATTTCAAGAGTGCGCAATGCAGTTGACATTAATTTAGAAAAGTGGTCTGACGTAAACCACGCAACGTGCACTTTGACGAAAGCTCTATATGAGGGAAAGGGGAAGGACTTTGGTCCAAATAATGACAAAATCAATGACCAAGTAATCGATCACATACATATGCACTTTACCAGAACAGAAAAAACGTTGCTAGCATTGTGGAGGGAATCGATGCTATTGTTCCACACAGCTTCGGGGACCACAGCAACTGCGGACACTAGTGTAAACATAGCAAGGACCCAGAAGGCTATCGGCTCTCAACGCTCCCAGGTGGAAGGGACTTTTGCGGTGATGAATTGAAATGATTCTACGGAAGATCAGAGTAGTGACTACCGAGTATAAGCAGCAGAAGCGCAGTTTAATGAAGGATATGAATATCTTGAGTTGTGGGGGTTGTGGGGGAGGAGAAACTATGAATTCCTACATTACCAGAATGCAACGGAAAAGGAAGCAGTCTGCAAAAAGAAAGCAGAAAAGGAGCTGTAAAAAGAGAAAAGAACTGAAAGGAAAAAGAAAAAACAAGCAAAAAAGCAGCAAAAGAAAAGAAGGGACAACATACAGGTCAGGTAATTTTTCTATTATTGTTTTTAAAATCCTATGTAAGAACATCTTAATAACATACCACTATTATTTATTATAGGTATAGGGCTAGGTGCAGTTACTCAAGAGGAGGTAAGCGCACTGAGTGTGAGTGGTGAACATCTGAAAGTAGAAGAACATCTCAAAGAGAAGAACACTCGACCAGTTAAAAAAACCTGCAAACCCCAACAAAAGAGAAAATCTGATGAGTATGATATCCTGGTCTACGACTTGGAAACAAGCAGATTTAGAAAGGAGGCGGAGATTACCCAATTGGGATGTGTAGATCTAAAGAGGGAAAAGTAGTTTTCCACTTACATTATGCCCAAGAGAGCTATCGGTCCTGGTGCCTCAAATAGTGTGTGCTCTATGCAAGGATAGTAAAGCAGTAGAGGCAGCTGACAGAGAGACGGGCTTTAAAGGTTTGAGTGAGTTCCTGAAAAACCAGTCTTCAAATAAGCCCACGCTGCTAGTTGCGAATAATGCTGCGAATAATGCCGCGTCTGGTAGCTAACATCGAAGCAGAACAGGTTACGAGGAGTTTTCCAATGCCAACATATTTTTCGGAGATTCCCTGATTGCGAGCCGCAAGAGGTTCAAAAGGAAACAGAGACTGAAGTTAAGTGATATTTATCATGACACCTTCAAACAGGAGTTCAGTGCACATGATGCCTTGGAAGACTGCAGAGCTCTTCAGGCTGTTCTGTACAAACATGGAAAACCCTTTCAGGAGCTCCAACACCATTCTCACATTATCCATCCTTCCTAGCGAGAAAATGTTGAGGGTGTGTCCGCATCACTGATGACATTGGAGAGCTATGTAAAATTTTGAAGAGAATGTCTTAAATAAATCCTTAATTTCCGAGAAACTTAGTCACGCGTAAAGCACCTAAGATAGATACACAAAGGATTGCGGCTAGTAATACATTCTACTGACAGTAATGCTTTAATTGTCAACAATCATAATGGTTAAGTAGATTTGATGTTCAATTTTATGACCCTGGCGTACTTTTTAAAAATTTAGTTAATTATATTTTCTTACAAACTGAACTAGTAGTGCGTGTTTTATACTCCCTCCCTAAAATACAGGGCTCGACAAAACCCCCGTCCGGTCGTCTGGGACAAGTAGATTTTCCTGTCGGGAAAGTAACTTTCTCTGCTCACTTGCCTGACGGGCAAGGGCCCAGGCAAGCCTTCCACCAACAAATTTTTAAAATGATGATTTTGAAACAAAACAGTACATTTTAGGCACATTTGGTCATGGGTAATCAAGGGTTTTAGATGAAGCTTGACGAAAATTACAAGGAAATAGGAGACATCTGCAAACAAGGCTGTGTGACCGTGATAAACTTACCATTTGCCAGGCTGGCAAACCTGCTTTTTCAGTTCTAACTTTGCCATAAAATCAGTCACACAATAAATTAAAGTTAAAAAACAATTATTTATCTGGTCTTGTTTTGCTTTCATTACGAGAAATATAGGCCAAAACACGTCAACAAAGATTCTTTCGGCCCCACAAGCGGCCATGTCTGAAAATCGCCCTACAATGCAATGCAAACCGTGTAAACAGTTAAATACATCATGTATGCCGATGGATTGTGTCTCTGGTGAGAGGCACAAGCACATACATTTTTCTTTGGGACAACCCTGCAAACCAGTTTGTAACTTTGGAGGTAATTTAAACCAAAAACACATTACAGTACATGTAGAGAACAGAGAGCCAAACTGAAGGCCTAACCCAGTGTATTTTCGTTTTTCTTTGTCATGAATTATTAATGACTTTGAGAACCTGGGCAAGGGGGGAGGTGCCCTGGGCAAGCAAAATTTGAGAGTTGCTTGCCCAAAGGGCAAGCTGGAATTCCAATTTTTTTTAGCCCTGAAAATGCTGTCACAATAATTCACCGTAAATAAATTAATGCACAGTAACAGTGATATGAATTCAATTTCATGAATTTAGTGCAAGACTAATGTAAATAATAAATAAATAATGGTTGATTTATTGTTGTTAGTGGCTGTTCATCTCTTTGTTGTCATGTTAAAAAGTTTATTTCAGCGTAGTTTCCCCATTTAAAAACACTGCCCTAATGCAGGCAACATCTTCCCTCCCCTCCTAGGGATGCTGGATCGCATATCACTCGGCCCCCCTTTTTCGGGTGCGAATTCTTCGAATTAATGGCACATGTGCTCATTTCGTATTCATAAAGAATACAGCTCACCAGCTTCACCTGAGCTGAGAAGCGGAGTAGCTAATAATTCTAACAATCAGGATGCTTTGCGGCCAACCTGTTTTGTAGATTTCTAAAATCAGAAAACCGTAAATTTGAGTAATGCTGTTCAGATTTCTGATTTATCAATGCAGAATATTCAGTTTTTAGACCATCCTAACCTGATATAGGAAATCACAAATCGCAAATCGCAAATCAGACGTAGACGTAAGACGTAGTCTTGGGATTTACTTGTAGTTTAATTAAGATCAACAAGCCATAACAACTAAGGTTTCTCATACGAGTTCTAGCTCCCAGTTCGAGTGTGGAATAATCTCATTGGCTATTGGTACAATAGTATGATCACATGGTATGTAACGCAGGTCACGCAACTTGTTACATCTTCCTTTTTCTAACAGAACAAAACATAATGAAAATAAAGTCCACTGTTATGGCGCGCCGTTTGTTTCAAAATTACCCAGGTCGATTGTGTTATATATTTCTGGTTTATTTCACAATAATTCACTATGAATCATACTATTGGTGGAAATTGTTGTAACTGATCTCTTTTCAGTTGTCTTTTTAACGCAAATTTGTGTACCATAATTAAGCAGTTGTACATCGTTGGTCCGTCCGCTATATGATTTCTCTATAAAGATTAACTAAATTCTCGATCAGTTGTCAGTGTATTTATTTTCAGTTTTATTCAGTCACTTACGTCACCGGGTCAGTTGTATGTTACTCGGTCAGTTGTGTATTACTCGGTCAGTTGTGTGTTACTCGGTCAGTTGTGTATTACTCGGTCAGTTGTACGTTACTCGATCAGTTGTGTATTACTCGGTCAGTTGTGTGTTACTCGGTCAGTCGTGTGTTACTCGGTCAGTTGTGTATTACTCGGTCAGTTGTACGTTACTCGGTCAGTTGTGTGTTACTCGGTCAGTTGTGTGTTACTCGGTCAGTTGTGTATTACTCGGTCAGTTGTACGTTACTCGGTCAGTTGTGTATTACTCGGTCAGTTGTGTGTTACTCGGTCAGTTGTGTATTACTCGGTCAGTTGTACGTTACTCGATCAGTTGTGTATTACTCGGTCAGTTGTGTGTTACTCGGTCAGTCGTGTGTTACTCGGTCAGTTGTGTATTACTCGGTCAGTTGTACGTTACTCGGTCAGTTGTGTGTTACTCGGTCAGTTGTGTGTTACTCGGTCAGTTGTGTATTACTCGGTCAGTTGTACGTTACTCGGTCAGTTGTGTATTACTCGGTCAGTTGTGTGTTACTCGGTCAGTTGTGTATTACTCGGTCAGTTGTACGTTACTCGATCAGTTGTGTATTACTCGGTCAGTTGTACGTTACTCGGTCAGTTGTACGTTACTCGGTCAGTTGTGTGTTACTCGGTCAGTTGTGTATTACTCGGTCAGTTGTACGTTACTCGGTCAGTTGTGCGTTACTCGGTCAGTTGTACGTTACTCGGTCAGTTGTACGTTTAATACTCGGTCAGTTGTACGTTACTCGGTCAGTCGTGTGTTACTCGGTCAGTTGTGTATTACTCAGTTGTTGAGGGGGGTAAATCCTGACCTTGTTTAGACAAAATCAAAACATTTTGCTATCCTATTTAACTTCTATCCTTTTGCTATCCTAGTTTCAACTACCAGATACAAAATGCTCAAGATAACTTTGAGGCAACTGTAGTTCCACGTGGAGAAGAAAAACTGAAAAAGCCGAATTCGCGACAGTGATGACAGCAGGCAGGAAATGGATAAAGAGCTACTGCATGCACCATGAAGAGGACCGGCAGGGGGTCTGCACAATAAAATAAATATAGAACATTCTTTAATAAAATCATGGAATGAGAAATAACACATGCCGGAACACATCTAGGTCGCCTACGTACCCCATGAATAAATTCTTAAGGCAATTTTTTTTTTGTGGAGATCCAGTGAGCAGCACAGGACTGTTACAGCTTGAATTGTTTTATTTGTCGTACGCCGGCGTTTCATCTGAGTCTTCAGACTCCGTCAAGGATATAATACAATTGACTATCTTCACAAAGTAGGGATACTAAGCTAGCTAGCTATGATCTAAAGCTAACTTCCCGGAAGGGCGTATACCGGGATTTCGTAAAGACAAAGTAAGTGATAAGATGAAATATTTCCGGGTGGCTTAAAAACCGCAAACGTATTCGGCTAGGTATGTCTAAAACAGGGAACGGAGAATCGGGGAACGAGAATGGGGGAATGAGGAACAGGAATAGGAATCCTCTAAAAGGAGGAAAGTGGAGTTTTCGTTTAGAAATACTAATATGCATGGGTGTAAATTAGCCGGACCATGGGACCACACACGGCAAGAGGTATTGAGTTCGGGATTAATTACCTACAACAACGTACTGTAAAATAGTGCAGTCATGGCAAGGAAAATATATTTTACATCAAGATGTATAGCGCCGGAGATGTAATTGAAAGCGCGATTGTCTTTTATATCTGGCGCACATTCTGCATAGAGGTATAAAACTGATAAAACATATGTCTGTCTGGGAGATATGGTCCATTGGTGTGAAAATCAATTTTGTGCACGTCACTAGATTGCAATTTTCACAGTGGTCTGAACGAAGAAAGAGTGAGGAATCTCTGAATAATCTATACAAGCTGAAAATTCGCCGGAAAATAACTGCGGGCCGAGAAAAAGGCGTTGTCTGGAAACTGGACAAAGCTTATCTTATCTGTAATCAAAGCGTGCGAAATAAGTTTTGTCCAGATAAGCTTTGTCCAGTTTCCAGACAACGTTTTTAACTCGGCCCGCAGTTATTTTGCGGCGAATTTACAGCTTGTATAGATTATTCAAATATATCTACCAGAAATCAAATGCATTATTAGTTATAAATCTACTTACGCACTCGCAAATCTATGTAAGTAAATATTTTTCGGGGTGGATGGTGTAACCCACGAAAATATTTTATCTTATCACTTACGTTGTCTTTACGAACTCCCGGTACACGCCCTTCCTGGAATTTAGCGTTAGATCATATCTTAGATCACGCATTCAAACGGTTAAATATGACCTTACTTTGTAAAGATAATCAGTTGTATTATATCCTTGACGGAGTCTGAAGACTCAGGCGAAACGCGTACGACAAATAAAACAATTCAAGCTGTAATAGTCTTGTGATGCTCACTGGATCTGGTCATCATAAATAACCCCGGAAAATAATTATCAGATTTAACGGTAATTAAAAATTACATTACATTACATTTTTTTCTCCGCCCTTATTTCCACCTACTTCGAAAGCGCATTTTGGAAAGGTGATTTACCGATTGTGACTTTGCATTCAGTCTGACTTAATTACAATAAAGGCTATGCGTAGGTCTGCGTAAAATTTAATTTGTAGAAAAATATATGTGTCAGCATCACAATGCAGTATGATTGACAATTTGTTATCTTCAAAATCAATATTTGGTCAGCACATACATGCACCCTAGACAGTCCAATTCCAATCCAAATGGTACATGTTTGTGCCATGGTCACGCCCAATAACACCACACGTGTACAAGGAATGAATAAACATATATTTCCTGGCCAAAGTAAAATTACTAAGCAAGTGATTTATATTTCAACGGCACATATCTGTATTCGGTCAGTATATCAGCTAGCCGAAGGATGAACAACGATTTGAGATCCGTCTTAGGCAATCTGTCAAGGGAAATCGACGTCGCGAATTCCCTCCTTCAAAATCAGGATTCAAGCGGTAGCCCCTCTTTAGCTAACGCACTTGGAAATGCTCGCGATACAGTGAGATCTCTTCAGTCGGACTCGACACTAAGAAACAACATATCACGTTCCTTCACCCGCTCACCCTCAGCTTCCACCAGCGGTTCCACTAACCGCACAACGCTTCCATCAGTGGCACGGGGTCCGGGACCTTCGCATCGCTTTAATTCTTCCCGTCAGTCGACTGTCCCGTACGGGCGTCGACCTCGAGCAAGAGAACCGCGTCGTTATGACATGAAACTCCTTGTAGTTGATTTCATTCCAGAACTTTTTGCCGCTTCTTCGAAAGGAAACATTTCCAATTATCGCGGCGACGCAGTTATCGAAACGCCGTTCTTTATAATGGAGGACCAGACAGCAGTTGCGGTGAAAAATAAGGTGATGGCAGTAATCAAAAACCAATATGATGATTATGGAGGGCAATTTGTCTTCGCATCTCGAAGAAATAGGAATTTTCTCTCGATTGCTGGTGAACAGGACTTAGATGCGAGGGGTGTTCACACCCTGAAGGGATCTGGATGCGTGTATGTTGTCTTGGATACTCCTGTTGGACCTACTGACGAAGAGGTGAGCCGTAATATGCATTTTATTCATTTTTCGGGATTGATTTGCCAGGATAAACCTTTATGATGGTTTAATAGTGCCTTGTAATTAATTTGTTATGTCGTTTTCTATATGGGGAACTACATCGGGTTTCCCGTCTCACGGTTAGCATTTGATTGATTGATTGATTGATTGATTGATTGATTGATTGACTACCTGAGGGTTTCAGGTAGGATATCGGGCCCAGCTACTACTTCTCTCTCCCGGGGTAGCGGTATACATGGTATATGCCGCATAAATTCAGTACATAGGGTATTCGTGATCTTGTAAAAGTAATTTTTAAGTTATTTCTTTTGATGTTTATTTCCACATAAAAAATTGTGTTTATTTGGAACTCTCGGGGAAACGAAAAATAGTTCGAAATAGCGGGGGTTCGAAATAATGAGGTCAGCGTCAATCTCGTTCCCAGAGTCCTCGTTACCCTTGTTCAGCGGTAGATCATAGAGCGGCCAACAAGGACATTTGGGGAGAAGCGATCCACCATGACAGGATTTTTGGACTTCCGGTTCTACTGCGCATGTGTTCGACTCCATGTTTGAACTAACGGGCGCCAAGATTCTAGGACTTCCGGTCTTACTGCGCAAGTCAGGCGGATCACTCAATCCCAGAGATCCTTGTTGTCCGCTCCACCGCTGGAGTGGGTGGCGATCATGTCTTCCACGCTAACATTTAACAATTTTAAAAGGGTTTTCAAGAGGAAGATCCGACTACGGAAACCATTCAGCCAGTTCCAGTATCTGCTAGGGTTTCAGAAGAGAGGAGTAGACAGGTATGTCAGTATAGTCAACCCATACGCATCTTGTTGTTATATGGCTTCATTATTTACAGGTAGCCACCGGTTGGAGATGGACATGGGGGCACTTTTGCCCGACCCACGCACTCCGCGCCCCCACACCTCCCCTAGGCTTAGGGAAAAAAACATTTTATTTCGGAGGACAGGATTAGGCAATTTTTCTGAATAAGATTTTACTTCTTTCCTTCGTTGATCGTTGTGTGCGATTTCTATTTCAATTTTTCCTGTGAATGATGCCGTCAGTTATTTGGATATTTGACCCTCAAAAATAAAACAGGTTCGTCCCAAAACTGTGTCAATTCATAAAACAACTACGGGTGGGAAAAAGTTCCAATATCAGTGAGACGAATTTTTCAGTTAAATCTTTTGTGTCTTTATAACCTTTCCCCATCCTGGGGGTACTCCCATATGAAAGTGACAGGGATGCTCGTCGGAAATTTCACATTACACCCTAAAAGGGACCAATCTGGACGTGGCGCATAACGAATATGACCTTTTTTCTTTTCCAGTTTAGGCAGGAAACATTAAGGTCCTTGCTTGACCATAATGCAAGCTCAAATACTGATGTCAGGGAAACAGTTCCGGTAGTGGACGACTCTGTTCCGACATCTATGGTTAGCACAAACGAATAAATTTATGATGATTAGTTTCGCCGAATTTCGAAAGTAATCTGTAGAATTGGTTTGCTTTTCCTGCGTTTAGCGTTGTCCCGTCAGTTGTGATTGACCATTGCAATATCGCGTTGATTTTGGACACTCTATTGAAACTGCTCTAATATAATTGAAAATTGGCCGCTTAATACAGGTGGCCGTTTAATACAGGTTAACCAAAAATACTTCGTGGGCGTGGTCAAATGTCAATTTTGTTGACGTAAAGTGTTATACACTAGCAACTGATAATTCAAGCTAACAATAACACAATCAATCGATACAGTACATTGACATCTAGAAAGGATTTAAGAAATTGGTGAACTTCATGCAGTAATAAACAATAACAACTCTGTAGCGCAGTGTTGATGGTGCTGAAGTGTTGATGGATCCATATATCCCTTTTTAAGCAAAATAAAATCATAAAATGATATCTGGCTTTAGGTTTCCATTCAAGTGTGTCCGCTTAATACAGGTAAAAATAACATGTTACTTGCGTGACAAATTAGTGCAAAGCATGTGACACTAGCCAGCAGAAGAAACAAAGGTGACGCCCATTATAAAAGGAATGGCACTCGTGAGAAAAAGAGCAGAGTATATATGAGCGAGATTTATGTGCTATGTAGTTGAAAGAATCGTTATTCTCATTTTGTTTCAGTTTTTCGTTGGACACAATGAGGATATTCATTTGAAGGATTCAGGTTTGAAAGAAACAGGTATGTTTTTTCATGTTCGTCACCGTCCATGTTGTATTTCCTGGTCTCGCCGATATGAGTAATAATAATAATAATTAGCCACTGTTAATTACTTGGGTTGCTGTGAACCTTTTTACTTATTTCAGTAGACAGTAAAGGAGTTAAATACATTGTTTTGACAGAATTTGACGACTGGAACGTCTTTATATATCTGTCTTGATTTAATAAAACGTACCTAAAAAGAAAATTGACACTTAGAAATATTTTTGACATTACTTTCTCGAAGAGACTATCCGCGGAAAACGATAGACGAAAGTCTGCTCAAATGGAGTCAAGCAAGATGTTAAGTTGCAATGATGTATTAATGTATTTACATTGTATTACTGACTAATGATCACTAATTAGATTGCCGTTTGAAGTAAGATTCTGCCTTTTTTTAATAGGATTTATGAACCCAGATAAGCGTAAAAGCAGCTTGATCTCGGTGTTGGCTATTTTACAATGGATAAAACCTTTTATGACGCTTGTATCTAGAGGAGGCAGTGAGTTTTTGACTAGCATACTTAAGGTAATAGCTATAGTGTGTAACAGTATATTTACGTCTTTCAAATAGAAAATGATTTGACCGATTTCTGACTGATTACAACAAGACAAATAAGGCAAATCCCGGCTTTATAGTTATTATAACTTTGGTTGAATAAAGATGTTCTTCATTCTTTATTTCTTGATTATCTTACAATTGTCGGCAGGAATTTTCAAATTCATGTGGAAAAAAAAAAAGATTTGTTAAATAAATTGTCTAAGTTTCGGTTAGTATGGGAAAGCGATCACATACTAACCTTTCAGTGCTCGATCAAACACCAAGAAGAGATTTGAAAATATGATGTGCAGCTATGAAAGACTGTCTCGAATACTAGTGTTTGATGTATCTTCCCAATCGAAACAAAAACTAAGGAGTAAACGGAGAATAAGTCGGCGTATCCAAACCTTATGAGAAGCTAGCCTTTTCTCTGCCCAGCTTCAGTGACGAAGGGGAGGGGGGGGGGGGGGTAAATGTTTATCAAATTCATAGTTTAAGTTATACTGTAGCTACTACTGCAAGGCTAAGAAATCTTATTTTTATCAGTGTTATGGCGTTAGAGGCATCGCAGATTTCCGAGTAAACGAAATTTTGGATTCTCTTACCTCCTTGGGGATATCTGCTGAAAGCAGAAGTGTAATGATGGATCCAAACTACGTTTTGCAAAGGATGCTGCAGATAATTTTTGAAACTGAAGAGGTAAATATAGAAGCAACTACCCTCCAGCAACACGCCCATATTCAGTATGCTCTCTTGCTATCTTCGACGTGAAAAGAGTTTTCTTACTGTCCTTATTCTTCGTGATACGCGAAAGGTCTAATATTTTAACGTGTTTCTATTATGCAAAGAGGTTATTCAGCGGAAAGTTGTGTACTACGGCTGGGTATTTTTACGAGTCAGTTTTTGTTTTTTCTAGCCATTAGGCGAAAAAAAAAAAAAATACAAATTGACGAGTAAAAATGCCCAGCCGTATTACACAACTTTCCGCTGAATAAATTGTTCATTATACGACATAATTATTTCCTAAAATATAGGCTTTCAACAGTGTTATCCATTACGCGCGGCCAGGAGGACTAAGACCCGTGTAATACGGTCTCATATTTGCACTCGTTTTGGGGCGTATTCGCACTCTAAAATGCTATGTACTATAATAAAGTGAGGTATAGGGAACACTCTTTGTTGTCATTTACAATTGACTCTGACAACTGTAGAGCCGGATCCACACGAAGAGTCAGTTAACTCCCTGTTAGATGTTCAAAATGAAAGAAAATGCCAAATTTTAAGATCTGATGTTCACACATTTTTAAGGAGCATAGCCCGTCCTTCATCCTTCGATTCGCACCAGGGCGCTTATATGATGGGCGTTGCAACGCGCACTGCGCTCTTGTGAAATGTTTGATAAGGAGCGAGACTGGGTCGAGCGCGCTCGAGTTCAAAACATGTCGGCAAATGAAGTTCAATAGTTGATGCAGAAAAGGGATTGCTACAAGAGAACGGTCATTTGACGTTGTTGTTTTTGCAGAGAACGGCTAAGAAATGTACCAATATGTAAAACGCAAATGTAGAGCCATTGTACTGCTAATTAAGGTCGCGCAGGACCCTTGCCATTAATAAATTCATAAGCCAATTTTTTTTAACTCGAGCGTGCTCGACCCAGTCTCGCTCCACATTAAACATCGCACAAGAGCGCAGTGCGCGTTGCACCGCCCATCCATACAGCGCCCTGGTTCGTACTTTTGTCACTTGGCTTGCACTTATGTCACAAGTTTAGCAGCCCAAACCCTGGATCCGCTTTTGAACAGACCTCTCCGATTGTCAAATGTTTTCTTTGTGTTTAGGAAAAAGGTACACTTACATCAATTTTTGGAGGGAAAATGGCCATCAGGACAACTCTCAATAGTTCGCAGTCTGAAGAAATCATTTTCGAAGAAGACAATCAAGAGTCTTCAAGCCGTATCCTTAACACCGTTAAAAATTTTCCATGCTAAGGTTTATTTATATTGAATTGTTTTATGACTGATTAAAGAACTTTCTGTCATCATGAACTAAATCTCGCAGATTTCCCGATTTTAATATTGAAATAATATTTTCTTAACGCAAACTTTTAAAGCTGCTATGATGTTCAACCTGAAAATGCCCAGAGAAAGCAGCTCCACTGTCACGCCACCTCGCTTGCGCGACCTTTTGAATGAAAGCCTGAAACATGGCCAACCTATTCCCTTCTCCAGTTGGAAAGATGCATGGAAGGAGAAATATTCAGGTCAAAACACTGCTGAAGGTACGTATGTTTAAATGGTTGCTTTCTTTAATTCCGCAACACCGAGGCCTGATATCCTGATGTCCCTACGAAATCGTTTTCCTAAAGGTAACTATCACAACAAGCAGATTTCCAGTGACTAGGTTACATGTTTGTTTTAAGGTGTTCTTAAGAAACGCTTATAGCAAATACGTTGATTGATCCAAAGTTCAATCACAATCTTCTCTCGTCGAATACTTTCTTACGCGGTTTATTACCTCATTTCTGTGTACTTTCATATGTTGCTAATCAACAGGTAGTGAATCAGATCCATGTGCCATAAATTATCAAACCTGGACGGACTGTCCCGACTGTTTGATTGTGGGCTTAAACAGAGCCTCAAAACAAAGAAGCTGGGTAAGACTTACAAGCAATTTTAGACGAACCAAAAATGATTCCTTTGTTTCTAATATTTTTTGAAAACTTAAAATTGGCACTTTTCCGATTTAGACACTTACGCTATGAGGCACAGGTTTCGGCCTCCGCTCAATACACCATGCAGTTACCGGCAGCCTAGTTTTTTGCTGATTTTACATAAAGTTTACTAAATAAAGGCAAAATTTAACAAAACACTAAGCCAACAAAAATGTTACCAGCTACATCTCTAGTCAAAAACTTTGATACAAACAATTCATTGCGAATGCTGAGGTTGGTGGTTTGTATGTGGAGTGAGCAAAACTGATAAATTGAACTGTTATAGCGTGGTGGCTAGCTATAGTGAATTTGAAATTACTCGATAAGATTCAGTTGCATAAGACCAAATTCAAATAAACGCCGGGGCCTGGTTCAACCCCTCCCCTGGGGGGGCGGGGCGTAAAAAGCCGGTGTGGTTATTCAAAACTCGATCACTAGACCAGCCCAGCATTTATACGAACCCGGAGTTTATTGATTCACAACTATTGTCCAGCCGCACACTCTTCAAAGGAAAACAGCTTTAATCAATTTCTACTAATTGTGTGTATATTAATTTTCATTTTCAGAATACCAAACTTGTATCGCTTGATAGCAACATACCAGTGGCTGATCTTCTAAAACCCGAGGATGAGACACTTCATAGCATCAACGATCTGAGCGAGTCGTACAAGTTATTTGGTTTGATTGTGAAATCAGAGGGCGATCGAGTGTATGCTTGTGTAAAAACAGAAGCGGAAAGCGATAAATGGTAATGGTCATAATTGCAGTAAGATTCGGTAGCGTAGCTTGAAAGGTTTCATTACACCTTTGATAAAAACTGTTCCTCATAAAAGGAGACTGAGGTCTAGTTCGGCAATCGAACGCAATCGAACTCACAAAAAAATTGGGAATCAATCGAACGCAATCGAACGTTCGATTTTCGAACTCTCGATTAAACACATAACATGGATTTTGTTCGATTGAGTTCGATTTTCGAACTCAATCCATCGGATTGAGTTCGATTGTGTTCGATTATTTCGATTGGTTCGGAAATCGAACTCACAGAAAGTTCGTTGTTCGATTGAGTTCGATTGCCGAACTCAATCGAACTCAATCCATGGATTGAGTTCGATTGAGTTTGATTGAGTTCGATTACCGAACGTTAGATTGCCTACGCCGGGACATAGGTACTTGACGACTTGGTTGAAGGCGAAGCGACGAGGGGGGGGGGCTTCTCGACCCCAGACCTTCGCTGCTTTTTCATGCGCAAAAGAGAAGAGCTCTGGGGTCGAGAATGCGAGGGGGGGAGAGTGGAATAAGAGGCTAAAAAGCCGGATGTTGTGAGATGTTGTGAGATGTTGTGAGATGTTTTCCTTCCCTAGTGTTTTAACAAAGAACAATTCAAGGAGAAGACTAATAATATGAATTTTACTTTCTTATAGGGCCATATACGATGGACTAAATGTTAAAGAATGTAAAATGACGGACGCATTATTGCGCAGTCTTTCTGGAGGAGAGGACCACGACTTTTATGATATCCTTTCTCGTTGTATAAAAAAAATATTTAGTGCGATATCTTCTGAACGTTTTTTCTCCTCGACTAAACATCACAAAATAATAAACCTAAACCATCAGAGAACGCCCATCCCAATAACATTATATTCATATCACTGAAAGATTGTTCCTTGACTGTTGTCACTTACTAGCTTCTATGTAAGGTCATGGAGTGCCATCAAGAAGCCCGGCGTTCCTCCCGCAGATACACGAGACGAAATATTGAAAAGGTACGTTAATTGGGTATATTATTGTTTTCCTGTTGTTATTTAGATCAGAAACTTCAGAACACCAATTAAAGGATTATTGTACAGTCACTAAATGAATTCAGATGTTTCTTTTGGTTTTCTTTGTGTCCTTAATGTTACTAACCGGGCGCTCTCGTGATTGCCTTACAGTATTGGGAACGACGAAGACTGCATTATCATCCAAGACACAGGTAAAATTTTACAAAGTAAATTGAAATTGCTGAGTTTAAAAAAATATATCGGCTGCGTCTTGTCGATAAAGCGGAAGATTATTCTTTATATAGTGCGTAACTTGGAGCGAGCCCTGCCTCGTACCCAGGCGCCGCGTAACGGCGACAGGCTTCCCATAATCCCTTGCTTGCGACTCCGCGTATAAAAAAAGCGGCGCCTGGTACGAGGCAGGAGCGAGCCTTTAAAAGGCAAGAACACGCCCCCTCTGAAGCGCTTTGTTGGCTTTCTTTTTTCATTTGGCATGTGGCGGAAGCAAAACAGTCGCACAACAACGGTCGAGGAGAATTGGGTTGATTTATCCAAACAACTAATTGATTTATGTATTTATGTCGAATAAAACCAGCTAAATAATAAATATTGAGCGCAAAACAAATACATCTATTCACCATTTGGAAGAACTCAATGCAAACGATGAATTCCCTTCGCCCGTTTCGACATGTACAGTCCAAGCCCTAAGAATTCAAATTTCGCGGCTAACTAAAATTGCTGTAAAGCTCAAGCCTGCGATCAATGAGTCCTCTGTTTCCATTTATCTGAGCATGTCGAGAACTAGAACGAGTCTCGTAAAGGTGAGATTTTCAAAATTATTCAGATTGACAAGCTTTGTGATTTTGTGCAAACAACTTGAACACATAATCAGACCTGGTGAATTAACCAATCTAATGAGACCTTCTTCTTGTTCATTTTTTTTTTTTAGTGCAACACGAAGCAGTGTTACACCGGATGGAGAAGGCCATGAATGGCTTTATCGGCCTAGACTCTCTCAAGGAGCAGTTTCTACGGTTCACAAGGACACAATTGCAAAATGATAGGAGGAAACGTCTTGGCCGGAGAATACGTGAAGACACCCCTCTCCATCTGGTGTTTGCTGGAAACCCAGGAACTGGGAAGACAACGTTTGCACGTCGTGTTGCAGGTACGAAATTAGACGATTTCATAGTTTTCGCTAGAAAGCGAAGGACGCGGGGAAGGACGTCTCCGTGTAGATCGGTTGTGAGCATGTTTATCTATGAATATAACAACGTCCAGAAAAACAGATTGCATTCAATTTTGAAGTGCTATGGACCGTTAGGGAGGCGTGCTGTATTTATTATGTTTTCAAGTCTATTCCCTCTACGATCTCTCCGTCCCGTTGCTAGTGGCAACACAACTTTTCTAAAAACATGTTTGAAAAGAAAAGCTGAGATCGCTTCAAAAATGCTTACATTATTTAAATTTGTTAAATATCTTACAATCAAGTTTGATCTACTTCTCTAGTAAGCTACAGTAGTTTCTCGTTACTGAGTATATATTTGACAACTAGGCGTTTCTTTCTTTTTTATCAGAGCTGCTATTCAGTATAAAGAAAATAAAAAAAAAAACAAAATAATAGAAGTTCAAAGGTCCGCACTTGTTGGCCAGTACCTTGGCTCTACAACCGAAAAGACCAAGGGGGTGATCAAGGAAGCACGTGGCGGAGTTCTGTTTGTCGACGAGGCATATCGTCTGATCCCCACTGCTGGCGGAAAAGACTTTGGCCGCGAAGCCATAGAAGAAACTGATGGCGGTCATGGAAGACGGTGATCCTGTCATGATCTTCGCAGGTTACGAAAGGCAGATGGAGAAGTTTTTAGACGTTAATCCAGGACTTAGATCGCGGATCTACAGGAGGTTTGTCTTTCCCGATTACACCCCCGCTGAACTTGGGGAAATATTTTACATGAAGGCAAGGGAGAAAGGGTTTTCCATCAATGATGATGTTGATGTGTCCAGCATTCTATCCGTTCACACTACCCCTGAACAAAGAAAGAACATGAACGCGCGCCTCGTACGAATTTTGCTGCAAGAATCAATCGAAGAATCGAGTAATCGGGTGCCACTAAATGCCCCGTTAGATCAGCTGATGGAGATAAAGGAAAGTGACATCGTTGCGGCCTGTTCGAGTTTGCCGTCTTATTCAGTAGACGAAGGTGACTAAATATAAATAAGAACAATCAAGAGAAGGTGATCTAAGAGAAGCATTCCCCCATGGCCCCATACATGGGTCTCTTCTAATCATAATAATATTAATTGTAGAACGCACTTAATAATCTGTGATTAACGCCTAGTAATAATAATAAATAATGTCAAAAAAGAAAGCTACTTATTTTGAAATCCGCAAAATTAAATCTCGATGATTTGGAAAAATTGTTATGTTGCGTACGAGAATGACAAGGTAGAAGTTGGTCGTAAACGACAGCTTGCAACATTTCTGCCAATGAATACCACACTTTCAAAACCTATTTACGCTTCATATAATCATATTTGTTATTGATTCAGCATTTATAATTAAATATATATATATATATATATATATATTATAATAAAGTGTCAATCCCGGGGGGGGGACTCCCAGTAAAAGGGGGTCGGGGGGTGATCGTCTGAAATTTTGAAAAGAACCCCTAAAAGGTACCAGAATCTCGTTTTGCGGGCGTGGCTCCAATTCATTTTCACCCCTAAGAGGTACCAATTCTAAGACAAAACTAGCTCTTGTCATATTATTTTTCCCGCTTAATACCCTAAAAGGTACCGGAATAACTCTAACGGTAGTCATTTTAGATTTTAACACCCCTAAGTGGTACCAAACCACGAATTTTAACCCCTAAAATGTACGACGATCACTCCCGACCCTTTTATATTGAATTCCGTTAAACCATAAAAATACGATATGTTTCAACATAAATTCGCGAATTAGTACTTCAGATTGTATAGAGTATTATGTGAATTATAATTATTGCCCACCATTGAAAGTAAAATTAATTTGTGTGATATTAAAATGTAATGAAAGTATTGAGAATTCAGTTAGTTCACAACTGGTCTAGCCGTGACATTTTGTAGTGATCAAAACATATATTCTCCTAGTATGGTTTCAGAACACTGAACGGATATCTACCATACATGCTTCTAACAAAGAAATATTTCGATTTTCTTTTGTTCATTAGAATTGTCGGTATTAAGTTGTTTACTTGAGATCAATTGAATATTCCGCTTAAAGATCAGAAATGGATTTGTCTTCGTTAAATCCTTACTTGAAATATTGGTACTTATATATCCTCAAGTTTCTGAGCCGTTTTCGGATAGCTTGTACTGAAACCATACGACCCTTATTTTTGATAATAACATCCGGTATTTCAATTATGTTTGTAACCATGGATCTTAACGATTTTGGTCCGGAACCAGTGGCGGATCTAGGGGAGGGTCCCGGGGGTCCCGGGCCCCTCCCTTATTGACAAAAATACTTAAGGGCTGAAGGGCCGAGAATTTGTTTGACCCTACCTAACTTTAAGGCCCGAATTCGAAGGGGTTGGGGCCCCCTCCGAACTTACGTTCTGGCCAAAAGTTAATTTATTGATCAGTGTAGGCAGTACTTGAAGACCGTCCCACGAAATTGTATTTATGCGACTTCTTACTTGTAACGAAGGATTGTATGAAAACTTTAACAACAATTAGTACTTCTTTATCAACAAGAGCGTACCTTGTAACTTTTATATTCCTCAAGTTGTTTTATTTTGGCGGGAAACCTTGAGAACAATAGTTAAAATCGACGAAAAAGAACGTTTCGACAAAGTTTTACCATCGAAGGATATGTAAATACACTATTGCGCAGCCGTAGTTATTCTAGCTGCCTCCTGTTATAGGTCTTACCAGAGGTCTATAACTAGAGGTTTACATATCTGGTATTGGGTCTTGTCCCCATCAGATTCACGTTTAGGCTATTTTTTAGACCATTTTCCCGCGAACCAGTAGCCAATCACCACCACAGCAGAATGGCATAATTGATCTAAAATTAGGTTAGAATTCGGTATTACTTTCTGTAAAACTATGAATCGACCGAGTGATTTTTCAGTTCAATCTGGTCTTACGGAAGCCTAAATTACGAGTTATTGACAGTTTTCAAGCAGTTCCCAATCGGCCACTATAAAAGCAACTTGAGTACGATCATTGTTCAGAGAATTGTAAGTTGAGTATGGAGTGAAGATCAATAAACAGTATGAAAGAAGCAAAAGTCTCGTGCATGATAACTTCGTAACAGGAACAGAGCTAATTCCCTTCCAAAGTTCCTTTGACAATAAAAACTGAAGCACGGGACACACGAATGCTCGCGCCATCCGCCGAGTTTGTTTTGAAAATAAGGGCACATTTGTGAGGAAAAGCGTAGATTTTTATCATAAAACAAATAAAAAAGCCTCAACTGTGCTTTGTTCTGTTAAAAAGCAATCAGGAAACGGCGAGGGCACTCAAGAAGTAGGGAGAAAACACTCGCCCATCGGTTCGTGTTTCCTAAACGTTGTTGTATAACGCTTGTTGATTCAACAATGTTAGAACGTTAAGCACCCATATATGATGTTTGTTCAACATTTTTTGTTAAATGAATGTTTGATATTCGATCAAACAAAGAACTGTTTAACAAACGACATGGGGTGCTAAACGTTCTAACATAAAAAGATTGTTGAATCAACAATTAGCCCCGGCTTTATAACAGAACAAAGCCACAGTTGAGGCTTTTTTATTTGTTCAATATTAAAATTAAGTGAGTAGTGCCATACTTGTAATGGAGTAAATGTTCTTTATTACATTTCCACCACTAAGTTTTACTAAGTTTTAGCCCCTTTGAATTTCAGCCTCAGCGTTCTAATAAAAATGTTTTCTGAATATTAAATAGTGTAATTTAATTGACTATCTATAGACTTGAAAAAAAGCTTCTGTCATATACCATGGCATCGTGACCATTTTCACCAATTCTTGTTTTGTGTTCTATAGTTTCATAACCTTTAAGTATTTATTAATTTGAGCCGAACATGTATGCGCTTCACTGCAAAGAGGCAGGGATATTCAAATTTATCATATCCCTAAACGAGAGAACTGAAAAAAACAGTTTTATTGGAGCCCTAACGCTCCATAATTTTATTGGCAACAAAGCGTGCAGCGGTTATGAATAAATCCATGCCATTCTCTGAACTGCAAGAAAGGGGATTTACAACTTCCTTGAGACTTTGCATGTCATCACGAGTTAAAGGGTTAAGAATTTCGTCAACTGTCACTTCGACAGTGTCATCATCGAGAGGGCATGGGCCATCCGGATCAATACCATAGGAGTCTGGGACTTGTTCAAGGATATCGCGAACACCAGTAAAACCAGCAAACCGATCTTGAATAACACCACTAATCCACATCTGATAAGAGGATAGATTTGATTCGGTGCTGACAGAGTGAAAGTTCCATCCCATTCTAAATTCCTCCAGGGCTCTGTTTATTCTTGGCAAGTACACATGTTGTAAACAAAATAGGTCCGCCTCGTTACACGGGTCAAGATTTCCTTCCTCTTCAAGATGATAAAAGGTCGCGATAAAATTTGACAAGCAACATCTAGTGGTATCTCTATGCAACCTTTCAATCCTTTGGTTGTGAACTGAGGAACCAGTCAAATGAGATCCTCTGTTTGATCCTCTTTTTGTGTTCATGTATCTCGCCACATCAACATTTTCTGCACCTCTGTCTGATCGCACTCGGGAAGGCAAGCCATACTTTCCCGTGGCATCGATGAAACAGTCTAATACAGTTGACGCTTTGTTGTTTGTTTGCACACTTTAAGAATGTTATCATTCTGGAATATCCATCAATGCAACCATGAACTACAAAACCCCAACGAATCAATTTATGTAGACCATCGATATGCCACAAAGCATTTGGTCCAGGTACGTTGTATTTTCTTCGCACAGTAGCTTGTGTCCAGCGAAGTAGTACATTAACTGGATCTTGATCGCGAATGATATCCCTCACACGATGGCGAGGAACAAATATGCCTTTGCTTCTCAGGAAACCTATCACCATTCGCTCACCACATTCCGGAAAGTTTTCTTTTATTCCTTTTATTTCTTGAAATAAATCGTCAGATATATTGGTAAATCTATCTGCGCTAAAATCATACCACTCTCTTTAAGCCGCCTCCACAGTGTTGTTCTAAAAACGCACAATGTAAAATAAATTCTAGTCCAGGAAAACCGCCATGCTCTAAGAAATTCGACTTGGACGAGATTGACATTAAGCCGCGGTCTACCGACCAAACCAGAGCGATGAACTAAGGCCTCAGGTAACCAGGAAGTCACGTAATATATAGAGTCGAGATCGTATAATCGCTTTTCGACACAATCGATAATGCCATGCAAAGTGTCGGACAAATGCTTCACCTTTGATATGGTTACCGACTCAGACTGTCCTTCGGAGATGGAAGTACGGCGCAAAGTAGACGAAACTCGCTCGCATCCATTGCGAGCACCATGTAGACGTTCAAGAAGTCGTTCAAAAACAGCGTAATCCTGACTAGACATTTGACTTTCACACTCATTAATAAGAGCTTCAATTACCATAAGAAATACATCCCAGTCGGTACTGAATGGAGAAGCCATGACCAATACACAGCGACTAATACTGTACACAACTGGCCGAGTGTAATCTGTGTAATACACAACTAATCGAGTAATACACAACTAACCAAGTAATGACAGAGTGTAAACATACCACTGACCGCAACTGCCGGACAGAGTAACGTACAACAACTGACCGAGTAACGTACAACTGACCGAGTAACGTACAACTGACCGAGTAACACACAACTGACCGAGTAACGTACAACTGACCGAGTAATACACAACTGACCGAGTAACGTACAACTGACCGGAGTAACACACAACTGACCGAGTAACGTACAACTGACTGAGTAACGTACAACTGACCGAGTAACGTACAACTGACCGAGTAACGTACAACTGACGCTGAGTAAAACACACAACTGACCGAGTAACACACAACTGACCGAGTAACACACAACTGACCGAGTAACACACAACTGACAGAGTAACATACAACTGACCGAGTAACACACAACTGACCGAGTAACACACAACTGACAGAGTAACGTACAACTGACCGAGTAACGTACAACTGACCGAGTAACGCACAACTGACCGAGTAACGTACAACTGACCCGAGTAACGTACAACTGACCGAGTAACACACAACTGACGCGAGTAACGTACAACTGACCGAGTAACACACAACTGACAGAGTAACATACAACTGACCGAGTAACGTACAACTGACCGAGTAACGTAACAACTGACAGAGTAACGCACAACTGACCGAGTAACGTACAACTGACCGAGTAACGTACAACTGACCGAGTAACGCTACAACTGACCGAGTAACGCACAACTGACCGAGTAACGTACAACTGACCGAGTAACGCACAACTGACCGAGTAACGTACAACTGACCGAGTAACGCAACAACTGACCGAGTAACGTACAACTGACCGAGTAACGTACAACTGACCGAGTAACGTACAACTGACCGAAGTAACGTACAACTGACCGAGTAACGTACAACTGACCGAGTAACGTACAAACTGACCGAGTAATGCACAACTGACCGAGTAATACACAACTGACCGAGTAACGCACAACTGACCGAGTAATACACAACTGACGAGTAACGTACAACTGACCGAGTAACGTACAACTGACCGAGTAACGTACAACTGACGCGAGTAACGTACAACTGACCGAGTAACGTACAACTGACAGAGTAACGCACAACTGACCGAGTAACGTACAAACTGACCGAGTAACGTACAACTGACCGAGTAACGCACAACTGACGCGAGTAATACACAACTGACCGAGTAACGCACAACTGACCGAGTAACGTACAACTGACCGCAGTAACGTACAACTGACCGAGTAACACACAACTGACCGAGTAACGTACAACTGACCGAGTAACACACAACTGACAGAGTAACATACAACTGACCGAGTAACGTACAACTGACCAAGTAACGTACAACTGACAGAGTAACGCACAACTGACCGAGTAACGTACAACTGACCGAGTAACGTACAACTGACCGAGTAACGTACAAACTGACCGAGTAACGCACAACTGACCGAGTAAACGTACAACTGACCGAGTAACGTAACAACTGACAGAGTAACGCACAACTGACCGAGTAACGTACAACTGACAGAGTAACGCACAACTGACCGAGTAACGTACAACTGACCGAGTAACGTACAACTGACCGAGTAACGCACAACTGACCGAGTAATACACAACTGACGCGAGTAACGTACAACTGACCGAGTAATACACAACTGACCGAGTAACACACAACTGACCGAGTAATACACAACTGACCGAGTAACATACAACTGACCCGGTGACGTAAGTGACTGAATAAAACTGACAATAAATACACTGACAAACTGATCGAGAATTTAGTTAATCTTTATAGAGAAATCATATAGCGGACGGACCAACGATGTACAACTGCTTAATTATGGTACACAAATTTGCGTTAAAAAGACAACTGAAAAGAGATCAGTTACAACAATTTCCACCAATAGTATTTCCCTGATTGCGAGCCGCAAGAGGTTCAAAAGGAAACAGAGACTGAAGTTAAGTGATATTTATCATGACACCTTCAAACAGGAGTTCAGTGCACATGATGCCTTGGAAGACTGCAGAGCTCTTCAGGCTGTTCTGTACAAACATGGAAAACCCTTTCAGGAGCTCCAACACCATTCTCACATTATCCATCCTTCCTAGCGAGAAAATGTTGAGGGTGTGTCCGCATCACTGATGACATTGGAGAGCTATGTAAAATTTTGAAGAGAATGTCTTAAATAAATCCTTAAATTTCCGAGAAACTTAGTCACGCGTAAAGCACCTAAGATAGGTACACAAAGGATTGCGGCTAGTAATACATTCTACTGACAGTAATGCTTTAATTGTCAACAATCATAATTGGTTAAGTAGATTTGATGTTCAATTTTATGACCCTGGCGTACTTTTTTAAAATTTAGTTAATTATATTTTCTTACAAACTGAACTAGTAGTGCGTGTTTTATACTCCCTCCCTAAAATACAGGGCTCGACAAAACCCCCGTCCGGTCGTCTGGGACAAGTAGATTTTTCCTGTCGGGAAAGTAACTTTCTCTGCTCACTTGCCTGACGGGCAAGGGCCCAGGCAAGCCTTCCACCAACATATTTTAAAATGATGATTTTGAAACAAAACAGTACATTTTAGGCACATTTGGTCATGGGTAATCAAGGGTTTTAGATGAAGCTTGATGAAAATTACAAGGAAATAGGAGACATCTGCAAACAAGGCTGTGTGACCGTGATAAACTTACCATTTGCCAGGCTGGCAAACCTGCTTTTTCAGTTCTAACTTTGCCATAAAATCAGTCACACAAATAAATTAAAAGTTAAAAAACAATTTATTTATCTGGTCTTGTTTGCTTTCATTACGAGAAATATATAGGCCAAAACACGTCAACAAAGATTCTTTCGGCCCCACAAGCGGCCATGTCTGAAAAATCGCCCTACAATGCAATGCAAACCGTGTAAACAGTTAAATACATCATGTATGCCGATGGATTGTGTCTCTGGTGAGAGGCACAAGCACATACATTTTTCTTTGGGACAACCTGCAAACCAGTTTTGTAACTTTGGAGGTAATTTAAACCAAAAACACATTACAGTACATGTAGAGAACAGAGAGCCAAACTGAAGGCCTAACCCAGTGTATTTTCGTTTTTCTTTGTCATGAATTATTAATGACTTTGAGAACCTGGGCAAGGGGGGAGGTGCCCTGGGCAAGCAAAATTTGAGAGTTGCTTGCCCAAGGGCAAGCTGGAATTCCAATTTTTTTTAGCCCTGAAATGCTGTCACAATAATTCACCGTAAATAAATTAATGCACAGTAACAGTGATATGAATTCAATTTCATGAATTTAGTGCAAGACTAATGTAAATAATAAATAAATAATGGTTGATTTATTGTTGTTAGTGGCTGTTCATCTCTTTGTTGTCATGTTAAAAGTTTATTTCAGCGTAGTTTCCCCATTTAAAAACACTGCCCTAATGCAGGCAACATCTTCCCTCCCCTCCTAGGGATGCTGGATCGCATATCACTCGGCCCCCTTTTTCGGGTGCGAATTCTTCGAATTAATGGCACATGTGCTCATTTCAGTATTCATAAAGAATACAGCTCACCAGCTTCACCTGAGCTGAGAAGCGGAGTAGCTAATAATTCTAACAATCAGGATGCTTTGCGGCCACCTGTTTTGTAGATTTCTAAAATCAGAAAACCGTAAATTTGAGTAATGCTGTTCAGATTTCTGATTTATCAATGCAGAATATTCAGTTTTTAGACCATCCTAACCTGATATAGGAAATCACAAATCGCAAATCGCAAATCAGACGTAGACGTAAGACGTAGTCTTGGGATTTACTTGTAGTTTAATTAAGATCAACAAGCCATAACAACTAAGGTTTCTCGTACGAGTTTCTAGCTCCCAGTTCGAGTGTGGAATAATCTCATTGGCTATTGGTACAATAGTATGATCACATGGTATGTAACGCAGGTCACGCAACTTGTTACATCTTCCTTTTTCTAACAGAACAAAACATAATGAAAATAAAGTCCACTGTCACTATAAAACTGATTACACAGTCATGGAATGTGATAGTCCTTATGCCACTCTGGGGCTTTGCCCTTCCGAGCTGATCGTCGCAGGACAGTTGGATCACTGCTCGCGCTAGGCAGTTTCCTCCGGTGGTAAAGGTTCTTCTGTCTGTTCAGCTGGGCTATCCAGTGGGCAGTCATCAGCTAATGTGCCCTCCTACGATCTTCATTTGGGCCAGCATGCTCTTGGAAGCACGACAAATCTCGTCTGTTTTGGCAAGGCTAAGATTTGCTTCTCGGAGCAGTCTCTCTCGCACTTTGGTATCGCTTATACCAAATATTACACGATCCTGAGGATTTCTTCTGGTGTAATTGTACGAAAATCGCACCCTTCTGCTAGCTTATGTAGGGGCGGTCTTGTACTGATCGTACGACTCTCCAGGTTCCTGCATACGTCGATTGAACTTGTATCGTTCAAACGGTACATTCTTCCGCGGCATACAATAAACTGCAAACTTCTCCAGTACAGGCATAATCTTCGCTTCGTCTTCCTCTGTTGTCCAGTCAGTGAACGTTGAGTAGACATCACGAGCTTCCTCTCCGATGACTGTGAGAAGTGTTGCAACTTGAACTGCCTCTGGCTTCTTGTTTAATTCGGTAGCGAGAAGATAGTTGCTCCAAGCTAGTCTAAATTTCTTCCATTTCTCCGAAGCGTTCGAGCTGTGTATTTCTAAAGGCGCCGGAGGCGGTAACGCAAATCTTGAGGCCATGTGAGTACTCTGTGGTTAGTAGTTTACCGCTGCCACCATGTAAGATGTAGTCTTGGGATTTACTTGTAGTTTAATTAAGATCAACAAGCCATAACAACTAAGGTTTCTCGTACGAGTTCTAGCTCCCAGTTCGAGATGTTTTTACTCGCATGCGTAGACTGTCAACCGTGGAATAATCTCGTTGGCTATTGGTACAATAGTATGATCACATGATATGTAACACAGGTCACGCAACTTGTTACAGGAAATCGCAAATCGCAAATCGCAAATCGCAAATCACAAATCACAAATCAGAAATCAGAAATCGGAAATTGAGAAATAAGAAATCGGAAATCAGAAATCAGAATTCTGAAATTGAGAAATAAGAAATTAAGAGAATCCGATTCCCGAAATGCCACCTCCGATAATCCAGTTCTGCTAATATTGGTTTATCCCCGTTTCTGATGTCAATATTGAGAATACTGGATCGATAAACTCTTCAACATTTCCCGTCCGGGGGGGAAGGTAGAAATACTTCCTAGATGTTACTTCCGGTTACAACGTTTAGCCTTGCCTCACCCTTACAAGTAAAAAATAACTCGCGTCCCGCCGAGAGGGGGGGGCGTTTATATCCATTTCGCGCTCAATCTCGTTCCCAGAGCCCTCGCTACCATTGCCATTGTCCAGCGGTGGAGTGGCCAACAAGGACCTCTGGGATAGAGTGATCCGCCTGACTTACGCATTAAGACCGGAAGTCGAAGAATCTTGGCGTCCGTTATAGTTGAAACATGGGGTCGAACACATGCGCAGTAGAGCCGGAAGTCCAAGAATCCTGTCAATTTGTCATGGCGGGGCCGCTCCACCGCTGGGCAAGGGGTAACGAGGACTCTGGGAACGAGATTGTTTCGCGCTAAAAGTGTCACGTGGCAAGGCTAAACGTTGTAACCTAAGTATTATCGATCCAGTATTCTCAATATTGACATCAGAAACGGGGATAAACCAATAATAGCAGAACTGGATTATCGGAGGTGGCATTTCGGGAATCGGAGTCTCTTAAACACGAAGACGCACTATAAAATGCTAAGCTCCTCCTACTTTCCTCGTACTTTCCATCTAATTTGCATTTTAGTATTGCACGTGTAGGCTAGAGCTTTGTAATGTTCTTGTATTCCTTTACAATTTTTGTATCCACTATGAACATAAAACCTTATAATGTCTCAAACTTCCTTGTTTGTTCTCGGTAAGATGTGAATTAAAACTTTTATAACAGATAATTCAAAATATGTACTTCAAATATGAAACTTTCATGACCGAGTTTGAATTTTGCGGGTTGTCAGCGTAAACATGCACGTTAGTTATGATAATATTCTATGTTCTTTTGCTGTTTCTTGCACACCGAAATATTTCAAGAAATTAGTCATTATTCCGTGGGATTTAGAATGATTTATAGAAAGAAAAACAAAACATTATTTATTCTCTATTGACGACTAATTTTCAGCTATTGTCTCGTTCGCTGTTGACTGACAAATGAACTCGAGGTACCTTAGGTACCTCTCCTTTTATAGTGCATCTTCGTGTTTAATTTCTTATTTCTCAATTTCAGAATTCCGATTACTGATTTCCGATTTCTTATTTCCCAATTTCCGACTTCCGATTTCTGATTTCCGATTTCTGATTTTCCTGAATCCGGGAGCACCTTTCCACTGACAAGAATTCCCACATTTTTCAGCACCTCAAAAGCTTGGATAATTGCCGAGCTTTATGTTCTGAAAATTGTTTTTCCATCCTGGACACCGCCTCAACCTCCTTCCAACTTAAAATCAAGGAGGCGCTACATATCCATTGGGAAAAACCCACACTCAATAGGCAAATTTTTCATGTCAATCTTTCACTGGCTATTTAGTTTTGTTTGTTTATTAGTATATATTCTCTGTTCTGTTTTTTTTCTTTACTTGTTCTGTTACTTGTACTGAAGATGGATAAAGGATCATCCGAAACATGTATGCATTAAAAAAAGTCGTGACCCTCCTGAAGATTGTTTCCTGCCTGCTGGCTTTACGGAAATTCTGATTTATGATTTCCTATATCAGGTTATTTTCTTCTAGATTTATATATTACAACAGTTCGGAGCATGAAAAAGTTCGCTGGCTTGTCTAGAACTTTCAACCTCTCAGGGTTCTCTTCAGGACATGATAATCTATATCAGGTTAGGATGGTCTAAAAACTGAATATTATGCATTGATAAATCAGAAATCTGAACATCATTACTCCAAATTTACGGTTTTCTGATTTTAGAAATCTACAAACAGGTTGGCCGCAAAGCATCCTGATTCTAACAACTATTTTTTCAATTCAAAGCCATGCACAGCTGCAAAAATTGATGCAAAAATATTGCATTACCTTGAAATTCATGTGGAAGGAGTTTGACAGAAAACTGATTTAAGCATGTCTTTGAGCATTTTATAATGTTTACAGAACTAGTGAATACTATTTAATGGTCCGCACAATTGGCAATGGGCTTGGCAAGCCGATTTAGAAAGTATTAGGAAGGCTTCTCTGTGAAATTCTCTGTTTGCGGCTTGTTTTGTCAAAGAGCATCAGGTAGAGAAAATTTAAATATAATTTCATGGTGAAATTTAGATGGCCTTATTACCTCCGCTCTTCTGCTCCAACGATTTGGTATAAACTTGGTTAAGGTAGGTATTAAGTCAATATAAGCTGATTCCAGAAATTTAACACAAATCTATCAGCAAAATTTTTCACTGGGTGCGATTTTGTTCAAAAAGTGCTGTCCACTTAAGGTATCTGCACTGCCTAATTTTGCACATTTTTGTAGGCATAATGTGAGCCAGTGTTAAGTGTTATCTTTAAAAATAGATGATTGATATTGTCCTATGAGTCCTAAGGAATCAAAAAAGAAAAGTGAGAGTGAAGCTACTACCTCCAAAGGTGTTAATTTAAATACTCCCTGGGGTAACATGAAAATAGAACTCAGAGTCCCAAAGGGCAGCACAGAGTGACGTCTGCCCGAAAGCCCTGGTCAAATGGCACATGATCATGGACATCGACTATGATAGTCGATGTCTATGATAGTGAAGCTCGCGCTCCCGTTTGACCACCAACTATCATGCACTAGCATCGACTATCATTCACTTTGAACATGTTCAAATTCTCCATGATAGTCGATGATAGTTTTTCCCATTTGACCACGCGGCGCATGATAGCTCATGATAGTTGATGATAGTTTATAGGTGAGTTAAACTATCATCGACTATCATGCGCCGTTTGACCGGGGCTTAACATTCCACTGTCCCAACCTAAAGTGGTGTTGAGAGTACAAACCCTGAATGTGTGGTTTTAGCAAATAATCATACCCCCATCACGGAGGGAATTGTTCCAGAGAGGTGGGGGGTTAAAGGCCCAGGAAACCCGAAAGATTTAAAGAAAATAATACTTTCTTCTTTCACGAAAAGCAATTTAAAACTTAAACCTAGCAAAATAAAAAGTCAGCAACACACGCATGAAAGGTTTCGTCTGCTGTTTGTTTATTTTCCACAAGATTGTAATCAGTGCGTAAAATATATCATTTTATAAGACGTTTCAATGTTGCAACAAGGAAAAAACGAACATTAAAAAAATACATTTTGGGGCTAAAGCTATAGTTTCAGTGTCCATTCACGCTTTTAGCAGCCACTCAACTCAGAAATCGACATGGTCAATTTTTTTTTCGCAATCTGTTCATTTGAGATTATAAATTTGGTGCCTAAACAATACAGTTGAACCTCTCTAATACGGACACCGAAGGGACGGAGCAAAGTGTCCGTATTAGAGAGGTATCCATATTATAGAGGTCATGAATATGACGTCACTTGAAATGCTCCACTGACGATTAGAATCTTGATAATAAATGAGACCAAATGGCAATAGCATGTCGATAAACAGCTGATTGAAAACAAATGCTACTTCTATTTTATGGGCAATGGGGCACTTGATTAACTTTGATCTGTAACCACAAAGAAATTGTATTGAATAGGAACTATTATCACTGGAGTGTCCGTAATAAGGAGGTTAAATTTGTATGAATTTGCTCTCTGGGGCCGATATTTAGTGTCCATTGTCCGTATTAGAGAGGTTTTCTTTATAGAGAATATATGGGCATTTTGTCGGGACCAAGAAAACTGTCTGTAATAGAGAGGTGTCCGTATTAGGTTCAACTGTACATATATAGCTGAGCAAGTTGTGTTGTCTTCACGGAATATATGATTTTATTTGTGCAAGATACCGATAAGGTTAGGATTCCTAATATAAGTTGATCAATCAAGACAAACATCTTTAAAAACTAGCTGAAATTTGCTCAAAATATTAAAACCAGAAATGACCAGTTCTTATCTCTTGGTCTTATCTATTTCCGGTGTTCCTTCAGCTTGAAAGACCCGAGGATTTCAACTAGAGTTGAGTTATTTTGTGGAATGTTAACACCGATCTTTAAAACTACACCAGCAAACAAATACTTATTACATACGAATATTTTCAACAACTGGGTGTTTTACGCTTCTCTTTCCCCCCAAGTAAAGTTAGCGTACCGTAACGTATGATGCAATAAAATAAAACGCAAGCGCCGGTCACGCACACTAGTACTGTCTTATTATTGTTTTGATGTCCATCGGTTCAGAATGTTTTTTATCTGATTCAAAGTAATGTTGTTTTTTTATCGGTTCTGTTTCGTGATTTAATATCAACACTCGGTTGATATTGAATCAATGATCTCTACACAGAGAATAATGTGCATAAAAAGATATTTAGATCCCTATACAGCTGGTTGGAAATTTTTCGTAGATTCGTATCTTAAAAACACAGGAGGCAAATTGTTGTTCCATTGTAATTTTGATTTTGGAAAGCTTTCGGTAGCTATTCCCGACTTTTATAGGGAATGCCTTATTTTATGGTCCTCTATGAATGAAACCAATCCATCCACACTTGAAGAAGTTGCCAATGAAGTGATATGGAATAACAAGCATATTTGTATAGGTGGTAAATCAGTTTTTAATGCTAAAATATATGAACATGGTTTATACAAAGTTGGTGACCTCTACGACACTGCAGGGGAGCTTGTAATTGGAAGGGAACCACTGCGATCAGCCCTCTCTCCTGTTGATACTTTCTTAATTTTCAGTATACTTAATGCGCTTCCACAACAATGGCGTTTTATTTTAAAGACAAACAGGGCTCTTGTGTCCTTCTTCACACAACATTTCAACCTAAATACCTTTCATGTCTACATTAACAATGAAAAAATTGATGTAGAAAAAATCCAATCAAAACCTTTGTATTGCAGTATGATCTCCAAAATTGCAAATAAGCCGACAGCCATAAAGAGATATGAAAACTACTTCAATACTGAGTCTTTCCAATTAAACTGGAAGGACATTTTTCTATTACCACCCAAAGTAACCTTGAGTACCAAATTACGCGAATTTCAATATAAAATATTAAATAGGATTCTATATACAAATGATATGCTCTACAAATTCAAAAAAGTCGATTCTCCCTTATGCTACCTATGTAAAGCGGATACAGAAACTTTAGAACACTTCTTTTTCTATTGTCCGCGAGTTGAGGCTTTCTGGAATGAAGTAGTAAATTTGTTTAGAGACCAGCTCCAAATCAGTAAGGACTTTGAGATCAAAGATGTTATTTTTGGACTTCACAACAATGAATCTTACAGCACTTTAATTAACTATATTATCTTGGAAGGCAAATATCTGCTATATCTCTGCAAACTAAATGACAAACTTTTATCTCCAAGACTATTATTAGAGCGAATGAAGAATACATATCAACTAGAACGCTTCATTGCGAGAGAGAAAAACAATCTTAACTATCATTACGAGAAGTGGGAGCCTCTGCTCCCTCTCGTTTCTTTGTAGATTGCAGTCGCCCAGTTTTTTTTCGATCCCCCTTTTATGAAGCCATTTATTTTGAAATTCCATTATCTAGGTAGTTTTTGTTTACCCTATGTTGTCTTTTTTCCTTTTTGCTTTATTTAATTGTTATTTATCTTTCTATTATTGCGTATGTATAAGTTTGTTAAGTATATCGTGTAACTTAGTGTCATGTCTGTGTATCAGCTCTAAAAAAAAATAAAAAAATAAAAAATAAAAAAAATCAACACTCGGTTCTGAATGTTCACGGCTCGATTCAGAAATTATTTGTTTACCACTTGTCAACAAAGGTACAGAATCCAGTGAAGTAATAATTTCACTTCGGGAAACAGTCATTTATATCGCCGCCAGCTCACTCTCGATTCTTCAGAAAAAATATTACGAAGAAATTATTCCACTTATTAGTTCAGAGCGGTATAAAAGAGTTTTCATTCACTGGGCATGAATAGACTTGCAAATGTTCAATGCGTGACAGGCAGAATGTTACGTGACACAATCAAATTGGAAACTTTCCCTCGCATGACTCATGTTTTAAAAAAGTAAAGTTTGCTTGGTTTTCCAACCCCGTGTCTTTAGACTTTAGAAGTTTTCCGTGTCAAGGCAAGAAAGATTTGTGATACCCGGATGATCGAAAATGATGTGAAATTTGACAACGGTAGTTTCAGATAATTTGCATATTTTAAAATTACGCAGTGAACTACTAGCGCCTTTCCTTCGAAAACCATTTTCAATGCATAGTCTATTTCACTCATAGAACCGAAAGATTAAAAGAAAAGAATACTTTCTTCTTTCACGAAAAGCAATTTACCTTTAAATAAAACTTAAACAAGCAACAAAAAGTCTGCGAATGTACGTGCGCGAAAGGTTTCGTCAGCGGTTTGTTTACATTCCACAAGATTGTAATCAGTGCGTATGGAACTTCGATTTCTCGAACCTTCGGTTTTACCGAACCTCCGATAACTCGACCCTTGAATTTGCTTGCCGCTTGTCAGCAAAAGTACAGAATCCTGTGAAGTAATAATTTCACGCCGGGAAACAGAAAATCCTTTAAAAGCATCGCGCTTGGAAAAAAAGAAATTCGTCATTATAAAGGTATACCGCAAAGACTTCACGCCGCCAGCTCACTCTCGTCTGGATGTCTCACCATTAGAAAATAAACTTTAATAGCTACCTAGTTCTTCACAAAAAATATTACAAGGAAATTATTCCACTTATTAGTTCATAGAGCTATAAAGAGTTTTCATTCACTGGGCATGAATAGACTTGCAAATGTTCAATGCGTGACAGGCAGAATGTTACGTGACACAATCAAATTGGAAACTTTCCCTCACATGACTCATGTTTTAAAAAAGTAAACTTGCTTGGTTTTCCAACCCCGTGTCTTTAGACAAGTGTTATTTTAGAAGTTTTCCCTGTCAAGACAAGAAAGATTTGCGATACTCGGATGATGGAAAATGACGCGAAATTTGACTACGGTAGTTTCTGAATTTGCATATTTTAAAATTACGGAGTGAAGGCTGACAATACAAGCGGCTTTCCTTCGAAAAACGTTTTCAATGCATAGTCCATTTCACTCATAGAACCTGAAAGATTAAAAGAAAAGAATAATTTCTTCTTTCACGAAAAGCAATTTACCTTTAAATAAAACTTAAACCAGCAAAAAAGTCTGTGAACACGCGCATTAAAGTTTGTTTACATTCCACAAGATTGTAATCAGTGCAGTCAGTGCGTAAAATACAGTGAAACATCGATTTCTCTAACCCTCTGTTTGTCAAACCTCCCGATAACTCGAACCAAAAGCCGTTTCCCTTGCATTTGCTTCACTCAAACCCTATAATTTTACTCCCGATTTCTCGAAACTCCCGCAAACTCGAACCAATTCACGGCTTGATTAATCAATATCGATTGATTATCGATTAGTTTACACCATAGATACATATAGACATAGTGAAGATCATCTCCCTAAACCATTCCAATACCCAGAGTTACACTTCGTTCCACTCTGTGCTAAAAAATTGAAAATTTAGTACTTGCTAAATATCATGAAGAAATTCCTATCCATTCGCCAAAAAAACAGTTTCCGTAAGTCAAGGTCAATCCAGAATAATGTTTTTGGTGCTCATGAACGATTTGCTTTGCAAAATCAAGTGTTTTTTGATCCACGAGCTCCACCAAGGTTTCTGGTCACCATTTTGAATAATTCCACCGCTGTGTAATTCGTATTCCGCCGTATTCACCACTGTGTAAAATTCCTGCAGTATGCAAAAACATGCAAATTTTCCCCTTAAAACCCCTCTGGAGAGTGATTTGTTTGTGCGTTGCTAGATGTGACGCACTTCCGTAAAAAGTTGTGCTCTGCTTCTGCGTAGTAGATTTGACAAGATGGTGTCTGGTAAAAGGAAGAAGAGAAAGCCTTTAAAAGCAGAATTCAAGCAAATTGCCATTCAAAAGGGCAAAAAGTCAGCTGAAAAACAAGGGAAAGGAGCCGGCAGAAGAAAAAGTTTTACTCTTCCTGCAAAATGGAGAGCAGAACACTCGAACAGGGGCTCCAAAACACAATTGAAATTTGTCAGTCCTGGGAAAACTGTATACAAGACCGAAAAGTCAGTGGCCCAAACATTGGTTACCAGGAATTTGGAGGCTTGCTTTAATGCATCTTCTGCCTCTAGTAAGGAATCCCAACATTCGGAGTATGAACCTGACTTTGATGAACCGGGTTGTTCGGGAGAACTCAAATGTTCCGATTGTATATGGAACATCGTCTATTTGTCTGTGAATCGACGCAGATAATGGATTTCGTCTGGCAGATAAATGAAACTTTCCGTTGTTCCACTCCTGACTGCAATGGTAAGATTCTTATTTCTTTTATTTACCCGATTTGTTGGAGTTTGAATCATACTTGTGTGTATTCAATAAGCTTGCACTCCTTACAGCTGTTTTGCTCTTATTCAGCAATGTCAACAATTGAAGGTTATTTTCAACTTTTGTAAAACTGAATTTTTTTTATTCAACACCTCATCTGGTAATTTGCAAACTCGACTTTGTTGTGATACCTTATTATAGGAAATTAACACTCCATGAAATTAACTTGAATTTTAATTTTTGCGAGCGTTAATTTTCATGACATTAATTAAGTGGAACGTTAATTTCCGCTTCGAGAAGCCCTGTGTACATGGAATCAAGCTCAAATTCACCAGTACCTGCTGCAACATGACATCAAGTGGACATTCAATCCACCTGCTGCATCCCATCACGGAGGAGTGTGGGAGAGATGTATAAGAAACAGTAAGGAAAGTCATGAAAGCGCTACTCAAGGAACAAGTTCTTGATGATGAAAGTCTAAACACACTGATGTGTGAAGTGGAATCAATTGTTAACGGCAATCACCAAGGTGTCTGATGATCCAAGAGATATCAATGCGTTAACGCCTAATCATCTACTGCTACTTCGAGCAGGAACAGCAGTCCCGCCCGGTGTATTTTCCAAGGAGGATAACTACAGCTGCCGCAGATGGTGCCAAGTGCAATATCTGAGTAACGTCTTCTGGTCACGCTGGACCAGAGAGTACCTGCCGTCACTACAGCAACGACAAAAGTGGAACAAGCCACAGAGTAACCTCGCCATGAATGATATTGTGCTGCTTCTCGACGAGAAACACGCCCCGCAGCTTCTGGCCATTAGGACGAGTGCTGGAAGTTTACAGCAATCGCAAGGATGGGCTAGTACGCTCAGCTAAAGTCAAGACAAGGATGTCACTGTTAGTGCGACCTGTGGACAAGATTGTTCTACTCGAGGCTGCAGAGATGTCAAGCAAGGATTAGATAAGTTCAATTAGTATAATGGACATTGCAATACCATGAACTGATTAATTAGAGTTCTCAGCATTTCAAACCTATTGTAGTTTATGTGTAAAGGCTACCTGTAACGCCTTAAAGGGGCCGGAATGTTAGTTTTGAAACGCCGCTAATGTATTAATTTCCTATAAAACTTCCTACCGATTTATAATTAGTTGTTATTCATGTCAAGTACGTGATTTAAGCGAAAGCTTCGATAAATTTGTAGTTTTTCACACTTATCTAATAGTTCTAGAATTCGCCATTAGGAAATAGTCTTTATTGTGGGCACTACATTTCTTACAACGCCCTAACATTTTCATGTAGTATAGCCAATAAAAGACGACACGCAACAACAGTTAGTCAGAAGTTATTCTGCAACCCTGCTACGATCATAGGATCCAAGTTACCGCTATCGCAAGTGTATTTTGCTGTGCTACTTTTGGTGCGAGTCGTCAACCCAAGTACGCAAGTCTTTTATTTTTTATAGCAATTATTAGTCTTTTCTTTACACTACGAGAACGTTTCATTTAGTCAATTCAAGTTTGTTGGAATCAATTCCACGAGATTTATTATTGCCAAGGATTATTGCCAAGCTACTGTCAATTGTGATTCTTTCACGCTAAATTTAGTCCATTTCTATTCAATGCTAGATTGCTGTTGATATCTTATAGTGTTATCCACGGTATAAATTGTTATTATCTTAGTCTATTAGTTTCAAGTATCAATTATCATGTCTGTAAGTTTCACACTATGATCTCGCTAAACGATTGTTCTATTTTCATGTTATGTCTGTTATATTCGTATATTTCATGCTATATCTAAGTTGGAACGTATTTTAACTATCGCGTTTCAGTTCGAACCAACTGCTACTGCTACTACTGCTAAGTACTACTTCTCACTACGACTACGTTCTACAATCTGCTATATCTACTATTTGGATTTTGCTATTATTACTACAGCTACCGATTGTGAACCTGTATGGAACTGTGAACTTTGATTGTCAATTAAATCTGTCTTGATCTATCAAGTGGAGTTCGAATCACTTATCTCGCACCGTGCTACCCTGTAGTTGTTTAAGATTTGAGTAAGAAGCAACCTCTAGAATCTTTACAAGTTACACAAAGAGGTAGTTAACAACGGTATAGCAATGCTGAAAATGTTTTATTTCAGTAGAATTGGGTTGTTGGTTCGCAACGGATACCAAAAATGTAACTCTTCCTCTTAATTGTTTGGAAAGAATGTCATCGTCTTTTTTGCTTCAAGAGAAAGAAAGAATATCCATTTACAGTGGAATCCTGATTTATCGAACCAATTTTCGTTTCCCTAGTTGGTTCAAGAAATCGGGATTTCACTGTTATCAAAACTCACTTGCATAACTCAGCCGTCATCAGAGTAAATTCAGTCACACTGTGTTGAGGTCCATGAGGTCTAATATTAAACTTGGGATAGTGGAGTCTGTGTAGATGGCGTTTGATGCAACCCCATGGTACCTAAATGTACAACACAGCTAGCTTGAACAATGTTTTTCCAGCTACTATGATAAGGCTAAACGAATGAGGGAGGGGGATGAATGTGATGAACAAGAAGTGAAAGGCAGAGGGTCAAGCATGGCATTCAAGTTCGCCACGGAATGGTTCGAAGCCTTCATGAATAACGCCGACCGCATGCCAAACACCCAAACGAGGAACTTACCATCATGCCTGACAAAGGCTGCCGTTTATTTGATCTACAGAGATCAAACAAACGGCAAGCCACACATTGCAAGATCAACATTTTTATACAATATGTGGAAGAGGCATTTTCCTGATGTGGTCATCCCAAAGGTTAGCAGAAATATGAATTGCAAAAAATTTAGAAGATGTAGTGATTGACAGCTTTGTAGTTGCACCTAGAGTGGACATTGTTCAAATTTAATCATCAACAACACAATTTAAGCATTTTTATCACTTATAACTTTGGAGTCGGGAGATATCTGGCCACCAACTGGTCATAGCACTGAGGATTTATAAACAGGGTGACATACCGTATTACATAGCTGGGGAATAGTTATTAGACAAAAATGGCTGGGTTGCACTGTACAAATAAGCCGGCAATTAAATTGGCAATTAAAATTACATATTTCATCAAATCGTTTCTTATAAGAGCATGCATGGTATTTCAAATGAGTATAGAAGAAAAATCCATTCTTTATTTTTTGTCTTTTATTTCGCAGCAAAGTCGTTTCAGCAAGTGCACCGTTTGTGTGCATTTAAAAACAAAACTAACCAGCGGAAAATTAGATCAGGAGACAAGAAAACAGCTTTCGCTGATGCAAAGAATACATCTAACCCAACAGCTGTAAGTCAGTAACATATTTCAATACACAACTTTTTATTGCAAACCAAATATTGTTTCACAACAGTAAGCCCTGGCAAAACGGAGACGCGAGTAGACACAAGTTGGAAACGCCTCCACTCACGTTTCCGTGTGGGCAGGTAGTAGACTAAGTAGTTAAAAATTATTCTTAACCGACCACAAAACATTAATAGACTAGTATTTAGCACAAAAATTTAACCCAGTGCAAAAGAAGGTTCAACAAAGATCAGTTTCGTCAAGTCTAAAGTTTGATTGAATTCATCAAACAGCTAGTCTTTATATCCTATCCAATTGTGAAGCTTTTTACCGTGGAAATCTACTTATGGGTCCTTATGTTGCGAGTAGATGAAATACAGTCTGACACAGTACTATTACTGTGGCGCTTGATATAAACTAAGTGTGTTTTGAATCCACAGGACCGAACGAAACAAATACTATAAGCACGGATTGAAAGCAAAGGGAAACCCAAAGAAGTATTTAAGTATCACCTTGGATGGCATGGATCAATCTAAACATAACTTGCCGCATCTGAGTACAAGCACCAAGGTATTAAAAATTTATAAAGATTTGAAATAAATAATTGCAGTTTGATTGCATAAATCCTTTTAAATTGATAATTTATGTTTTGTTTAGAGTGACGGTAGCGCTTGGCGTTTAAAGACGCACGTGACCGGTGCGTTAGTCAATTACCACAACAAAGCGGCAGCATACATTGACACCTGTGAATGGCCGCATGACTCCAATCTAACCATCAACATCCTTCTCCATGTGCTGCTGTGGATGCAGACAATGGTGAGATATCATCACGTTGGCAATAAAATACGAAACTAGAGTTAGAGTTATTGAATAGTCCATCCACCAGTGAACGAGAAATTCCGATTGGTTGAGAGCTGTGAACGCGTCAATCAAATGTTAGTTGAGTTGAGCTGCCATGTCTCTCCCAAGGGACAACAAGCTTGACCGGGAATGAAACTGAAGACTATTGAAGTTTAATTTCAGTTAAATTCCCAGAATATTCAAAGAGAAAATTGGGAAATTGTTAATGGTAAGTTTCGTATTACGGCTTCATTACGATCAACAGAAGTGGGTGGTATTCCAAAACCCAAGTTTTGTCGCAGGTGGTATTCTCTCTCCCGTGGCTTCGCCGGGTCCACCAAAAGAACTTTACCTCACGCGAGCAATACCGCAAGCTACGCATACTACTGATAAATATTGAACTGTCCATTTTCTTATGACATGATTTTAATCTTTGTTACAGATCAAGCTATGTTTTCTAATGGTTGGGCATACCCACGAAGACATAGACCAACTTTTTTCGTGTGTATCAAGACGGCTGTCAAAAAAAAACGCTTTGACATTATTGGACCTAATCAGGGAAATTGGATTAAGCTATTCGCCAGCAGTATGTGTCAAATCTGACATTCATGTTTGACGTAAAAGAGTGGATGGACGGCTTCGCTGAGGCAAAGCTTTCTGGTCACGCAAATCAGCATCAATTCAAGGTAGTGCTATATGTAATAAATCATGGAACTTTTTAGTCCACAAGTAAAATTGTTAGTAGCCGTTGCATTTCTTTCCACTAGAAAAATCAAAAGCTCTTATGAGCGACTTGTGAATGATATGTTAAACTTATTCCACGAATAGTCGTTACATAAAACAGTCATGGGTGTTTCTCCTTTTCATTCTCAGCTTCAAAGAGGTAATTTTTTATGTTATTAGGCCTTGAAAGTTTGTACATGCCACGGCAACTTTCCCGATTGACCCTACAAGCCAAGCCTACGGTAGTTCAAAGTTAGGTCAGCGTACTAACAACAACACAAAGAGATCTCTAAGTTAATTTTAAATGCTAATGAAAAGTGCGTCATAGTAGTCGAGCGGTTAACGATGTGGACTTCAAATTCAAAGGTCGCCAGTTCAAATTCCAGAAGTGTGAAAAGGACAAATTTATTTTCACAATTTACGACGTCTTACTTCTTTTTTCTTTCTCCTTTTTTTATGAATCTATTACAGATGCAATTCTTACAATTATTTGTATAAAGCAAATAAAGTGAAAAAACAACATATACTGTCCCGAAATCAACATCAGTCGAAGTCCACAGTTCAAGCTTTGAAAATTGAAACAATTTATCCAAACACGCATTTCAGCCCTTCAAAGATTTTCAATGATCTGTTCTCCGGAAGTCAAGTATTCTCAAAGGTTATTTCTTCTATTTGGAACTCTTGCAAGCTATAAATCAAGCCGAAGAGTCATTCTAAGAAAGCCATGAGCCTACAGTAGTCCAAAGTTAGGTCAGCGTACTATCAACAACACAAATATATCTATATGTTAATTTTCATCCCAACGTTAAGTTCGCCAAAAGTAGTCGAGCGGTTAATGATATGGACTTCAAATTCGAAGTTCGTCTCTGGAGTTGCGTGTTCAAATCCCAGAAGTGTGGAAATTTAATACATAAATTAAAGTCTACAGCCCATCAAGCGAGCGAGCGAGCGAGTGAAATTTGCATATCTGTTTCCACAGCTATACTCGTTTCATTACATTCACTCGTAACAAGTGAAGACTAACTAGCATTCCACAGATTTCAGTGTTTCAACTAGCTTTTTCCTCTTTTTGCCTTTTAATGGAGAAGAGGAAATCAGTGAAAAATCCCCTATACTGATTATGTGGTGAAGTTTCGGCTTCGGCTACATATCGATTTTTTAACAAGAGATAATTTATAGTTTTGTGAACTGAGATTGGACCCGTGGCCCCACGTGGGTGTTAGGGGTAGCAGAAAGCTGCTAACACATGGAACTGATTTCGTGAGGGCACCTCCTACATTTTCAAGACCGTATTTTTATCCTCTTACAATCAAAATAGTACCTTTTGAAGTTTCTACTGCACGAAAATCACCAAATTGTGGAACAGGCCCAAATTTTTGTGTCGCTGCCCCACCCACTTTCGTAACTTTATGTCATCAAATTCCTTTCAGAGAGTTATCAAACTTATACTGTAAGAAGGAAAATTATCCAAGGACAATTGAAAAAGGGGGAGACTTCGCCACAGGTTTCTTTCCGGCAAGTTTTTCTTTGATTGTGGTTGTTTTGACATCGTTTAAATCTTTTTGTATTGGGTCTTCGTCGTTTCTAAATTTAGCGGCGGCGATCATCTTTGATCAATGTAATCTTGTATTTTTAGTGAACTGAGAATTTTTATTGGAGTCAGTGAACAGCCCGAAGTATGTGTATTCCAGTTTTATTGCTCCTGTTGTATACCATAACCATTTCATTTTATCAGAAGAAGCCTTTCGTCAAATCGTCTGCCTTCGTCAATTCATAGGTTTCGCTTTTGAAAGCGGCAGGGATATTTTTCAGGTTGCAGGTTGCAGATCAACTGCTAACCCAAACCCCAACAATTAGGCTAACCAAACTAGGCTAATCTTCAGTTAGAATTAGGCTAACCTGCAGTTGGGCTAATTTAAGCTAATTAGGCTAACCGTAACGCCATTCTCTGCCTAACCGCACGTGTAATGTTTCTAAAAGTAGTCTCAACCTGCAACCTGCAAAATATACCTCCCCTTTTGAAAGTGTAAGCTGAGTCAACAACGCAAACGCGTATTAAATTTTGTGTAGGAAGCAGTCTTCGCTTCACCGCTATACGCGCATACGTTTTCCCCTGTAATGTTTCCGGGGTGTCCTGGGTGGCTAAACTAGCGGGAGGCATGAGAAATGTTATGATGCTCTGATCTGGTGGCTAAACTAGTAAAAAATATTTCCTCCGTGGGTTCCGTGGGTAGGTAAAATGGGAAACGTATTTTTCGGAAGCAAAATTGTTTTTGACTTGATTTATATAATCCTACTTCAAACAATGTTTCTCGAGTGACAAAACTGTGAAACATTTGCATCTGCAACAATGTTTCTGCAACAATGTTTCCTAGTTTAGCAAGGCCTTAAATTAGCAGATTGTTCCTCGCGAAGCGATCAAGGTACACACAAAACAAACAGGAAAATATTCATCAAATGTCATTTAGGCAAAGGATGACCCTGGCGAAATGTAACGTAGCTTGCGTATGAGATGTACGTACGCACCTGAGAGACGATCTCTTCAAGTCACGATTCGATGTGACCCTATGACGTAAGTATAGGTAATCGCATGATTTCGAGTGCAATTTGGAATAAATGAGCACGAGTAAATTTTTCAAAGACTAACTAAATTGCATGAGCCCGTAGGGCGAGTGCAATTTGTGGTCTTTGAAAAATTTACGAGTGCTCATTTATTCCAAATTGCACGAGAAAAATCATGTGATTACTTGTTAATAATATACATACAACAATTTCTGTCACGCTTTGATAGTTTTCGTGACCACATTCTAATGTCAAGCTCCTTCAACTTTATTGGCTGAAAAATTGACATGTTAATTCATGCGTGAATTTTCATGCACTCTCTGCAAGAGCTGTATGAAAAGTTTTTACGAGTCCATCAAATCTTCAATCCTCTTCAAATTTAAAGCCTTAAATGAGGTTTTGTTGCCGCTCTACGTAGGCTTAACTGATTCTTGGTGGGTTTGATAAATTCAACGAACTGCATGCCGTGTTTATCTACGCCGAACAGCACGCCGAGCAGAAAACTCTTCAACTGAAGAAGCTAAAACACTAACCGGGCTGGGCCGCAGGCCCACGCCCGGTTAACAACAGCCATAATGGCTTTTAGCTCGGGCAAATTGAAAAGTGTGAGTGAGTGTTGTGTTGTTATTATTAGGGACCTTAAGATTCGAGGACGTCGTCTGTGTAGGACGCAAACGGAAGTTTGTTTGCACCTAAAAGATTCATTGCGCATGTCCTTCCCTGGATAGAACAGCGTTCTACGCGTAGAGAGTACGTAAAATTTTTGTTTTTGCGTCCTGAGCAGAACGTGAGTACATTTTCGTTTTTGGAGCAACAATTATCTGTTTTTATCTCAGTTTTTCATTGTTATATTGTTTTATAGTATGTACCCATGCTTGTCATTTCATAGATCAGCTTTCCAATGAGAAAAACTCCGAATTCACAGCTGAAAGCAACTGAAGTGCTTCGAGCCCGAGTTTCTCAGTCCTTGCCTCGAATTCCTAGAAAGTAGACTCACTTTCCTCATTTAATTTACGGTAAATTTTTGTAATACTATCATGGGAAGCAACAGTTTCTCATTTCATGTGATCGATCAACTCATGTTTTCACATTGATGAAGTAAGCTTAAATATAATTTAAACTTGCAGTTTACAAGAAAACATGGCGTTCGTGCTCATTTATTTTCATTTAATTACAAGGTCAACGCTGCCAAAGTTATGGCTTTAATGCTAAAATATTTTATCAATATACGTTGTGAAGCAAAAGTTGTTGAACATGAAGATACACATGTCAACTTAGCAGTTCGAAGTGCGAAAAAATTTCCGTACTGATAGCACGATTTCCATGTGAGTTTATTTCATTTTAAAATAGTTCAGTGGTCATCAGGGTTCACAGTACACCGTACTAAAATAATCCTTAGCCTGTCACCCACACCTTGAGAATGTATCGATATTCTAACAGCACATTTGTGTATGCTTTCATTTTCCTGAAGGTGTATTAAAAAGTTTTAATACCGAAACCCTGACAGGCAACAACTGTTTTGTGTGCTCAGATTACATGTAACACTTTACCGCCGATGACTACGAACGAGATCTTCAGGTATGTAAATATATTTATATATTTTTTCAATTATATTTGGCTCCTTCATGAAAAACAGTGAAACCCTTTCAATAAGCGCCGATCAACGGCCTATCAAAACCAACAACTACTGTATCAACATTACACTGCCCGTGAGTCGAGATTCTGTAGTATACCCAAGCTCGGAGAATTTGTCCACTACAAAACCAAAACATTATCTAGAATCGCTTGGCATTTCTGAACAAAGATCGACTTTTCTTAGAAGAATTAAATGAGGGGTTTTGACAAAACACTGACCCCCGGTCAACTGACCCCTTACTGACCACCTACTGACCCCCTACTGACCCCCTAACTGACCCCCTTTAAAATTCACTGGGAAAATGAGAAAAACAAAGCAAATTTCCAGAACAATACAAGGAGAGACTGAATCAAGCTCATAAATAAATTTTAGCTTACCTGAACTTTCTAAAATGGCGGAAGTGGGGCTAAGGTTTACTGACTCCCTACTATTTCATTACAAGTACATCGAAAGTACAGGTTTTGTTCTCGGATAAACGAGCGTGAAATATAAACTTGTAACATCATAAAGCATGTTAGCTGCCTCAATTAGGAAACTAGTTATAAAAGCAACAAAATAAACACACGCGCACGATGCAGCAACCGGAACTTATTGTTGGATCTTGGTAGTTCCAGGTCCCGGACACGTCCCCTGCCAATTTTCCCCATTTTAAAATATGACCTTTGGTGGTATTGTACAACGTTCTAGTCATCAAAATACCAAGGATTTACAAGGTAACCGATTTTCATTTATTCGACACTAATAAGCTTTTCACATGTTAGCCTATGATGGAATGATTTAACAATGTCACTTCCGGTTGCTGTATCGTGCGTGCGTGACGCTCGCATAATTTATTTTGTTGCTTTTATAGCTAGTTTCCTCATGGAGACAGCTAACATGCTTTATGATGTTACATCTTTAATATTTAGCGCTTGTTTACCCGAGAAAAACACCTGTACTTGTAATGAAAGAGTAGAATCAGTAGATGCTAGTCACACTTCAGCCATCTTAGAAATTTCAGGTAAGCTAAAATTTATTTATGAATTTGATTCAGTCTCTCCTGGTATTGTTCTGGACATTTGCTTTGTTTTTATCACTTTCCCAGTGAATTTTAGAGGGGGTCAGTTAGGGGGTCAGTAAGGGGTCAGTTGACCGGGGGTCAGTGTTTTGTCAAAACCCTAAAATGAGCCACTGCCGGGTATCTAGTTTTTTTTAAACACTTCCCGGCTGCCGGGTGACACAGTGTACTGTAGCTGTTTTGTTTGTTAAATAGAATTCTTTTATTTTCCTTTTAAAATTCGCTTAGAACTTTGCAGTTATTTAAAACACTGAAGACCCTGAAATATAGACCCCTATTCTTTTAATAAACGTTTGAATGGTTTCTGAGGTTCGAAAACTGAAAAATATAGCAATTAATTTAATTAGCGCGGCAACACCACATAAATACACAGCGCTATTTTACCAGTTTATTAAAATATGTCATCATGAAAAATCCCCACTTGCTTTCTATTCTGCAGTATAAATGTTGCAATCTTCACATGTCTTCAAAAACATTTTACCGACGAAGTGAAGAGCTACTATTTTATGCACTCGAATTGCGTACAAAAATGTAATCTAATTACACCGAATTACACAATTGTTTATCATGTTCAAAAGTAGATTATTCCGAAAATAAAAACTTTTCAATGAAAGTAGCATGTTCGTCAATAAAAACTTATCTCGCTTGAATCAAAAAATTAAATCAGAACCTCATTTTAGTTTCAGTGATTGTTTACAGGCGAAACTGCTTTCGGCTGGCCTGTGAATACAGCCGCCTGGAAGGCGGCTATGATTTTCGCAGGCTAGCAGTTTCAGCTTGATGCAAAAAGTACCAAATTATAAACCCGGGCTCATTATATAAAGGATTCCTAATACTCCAAATGTTTTTTTATTGATGGGCAAGAAAAATACAAGAACAACAACAGCAATAACAATCGACATTATATCATCTTAATTTGCATCACATCTGAATCCCAACTGCTACATATTTTAAATTGTGATATTTTATGGGGAATTTTCCAGTCGATTTGAAAAAGTCGGCTTGTAAACACACCGGTCTAAACGATTTGTGTTCTGTATCATGCATTTAAGTAGCGTTCCTGGAAATGGATGGAATATTTGTCTAGTTAATTAACTTATATTCATGTGCGTATTGTAATTGTGAACAGATATACAAACTGTTTGCGTGCATTTTCTATTTCAGTCTGAATAAGCTGTTATTTTAATAATTTTAGATCCAGTCAGTTATCCAGAACATCCATCACCTAATAACATAATTATACTTTCTTGGTCCGTGGCCGGTGGCACAACTTGACAATACTGCATGTACATCACTCACGATTTCCATTGAAGGTGCGACTGGCGATCAGCTCTTCAGATTCAGCTGTTTCTGGTTCAGTCTTGAGCAATAACAAGGTCAACGTCTTCCTCTAAGGAAGAGCCGTGTTGTGGCTCGAACATATTATGTAAAACGGGCGTATAGCCACATCTGAATCTATCTGTAGCCCCGGTCTGTAGCTCGAGAAATGACTTGTTATCACTTTCTGCTTTCATCCAATCCGACTTCCAGTGCACTCCTTGACTAATTAAACGTCATAGCCTCGATTCCATTCATAACTTCCAAGATGGTGGCGGGCTAGTGTCAAAAGGGGTGACTTTGAAGCCCTCTACAAAAAAATCAAGGCGGACCGAAACCGAACGACTATTATTTTCGAAATCCTGACCACATGGACTTTCATTTGAGGTAAAATTTTTCTAAACCCTTGTTTCCCTTTAAGGCCTTTTTTAATTTTATTAGCATTAATTTATTTTTTTTATTTGCAGATGATGCTGAAGACTTGATTCCCATGCTTTATGATGATGATGATGATGATGATGATGATGCACCTAAGAAGTGCATCACTGTGCATCAAAGTACCATGAGGAAAGACCTAATTGAAATGTTCAATATTTCAAACTGCCTTCTTGATGTCATTGTCATTGATACAAATGTCCATCTAGAAGATGGAAGAGGCAGGGGAGTTCTGCTTGACATTCTTACTGAATTCTGGCAGGATTTTTTCACTTCACTCACAGTTGGTAGGGGAGAGAAAATTTATGTTATCAGGCAGACTCCTTTTAACAGGCATGACCTGCAAAACCTGAATGGGAAGGAATTGCAAGAATCCTGGTATATGGTTACAAGATGGTTACTTCCCTCTGAAAGTTTCTCTCTATTCTTGACATCATGCCTGTTCGGAGAAGAGAGCATCACACCAGACTTTCTTCTAGCATCATTTAGAGAGTACATTGCAGCTGAAGACAGAGAAGTCTTGGATACACATCTCAGTGATGCTTTTGATGCCAACGACAAAGATGCACTTGAATTCCACTCGACATTCAAGTGCTTCAGGGTGCACAACAAAGACAACATTCGAACAATAATCATGGAGGTGACTCACCAAGTGTGTTAAACAGCTGGGCCCCTATTGTAAACTCACTGCGCTGTGATTACACTTTCCAAATCCTTGAAGGTCTCAAGGTTCTCTATGACAAAAAGCGTCCAGCAGCAAAAAAAATAATAACCTGTTCAGGGCAGAGCCATCCAGTGTTGCTGAATGGCAGAGTCTGGAACATCTCAAAAGGTTTGTCAAATCATTAGAAGGAAAGGCACTGGCCAAGTTCCTCAATTTCTGCACAGGAAGTGACATCATTACCTGTTACCACATTGAAGTGTCCTTCTCTTCTTTGGAAGGTCTTAGGCGATGCCCTGTGGTTCAAACATGTGTACTAATGCTAGAACTTCCAACTACATATGAGTCATGCCCAGCTCTGGTAGAAGAATTTACTTATGTCATGAAAGAAGACCAAGCATGGTCTTTTGACATGATTTAGGTGTTTACTTCTCTTCTTAGCCTAGCTAAATTGGTTGGGTTTTTATGTGCCAAGGGGTGATTCGCAAACCATCAAGGAGAGGGCATGATAAAAACTTTTCCCATCCTATCCCATTGCCCCTGATGCCTCACTTCACTCACCGGCTCCCATGTCACAGCTCTGCATCCAAGACTCACTGGAAAACCCAACCAAATGAGAATGCTCACTAGAATCTCAATCACTTTGTCTGATAGTTTGTAAACAGACTGGCTAATTGTTTGAATGGAGAGGGTTATACTAAGCATGTTCAGTTAAAAAACGTTGTTGTTGTGTTGAGTTATGCTTGCAAGTTAATCATTGATAGAAACAAAGATATTCAAATTGTTCAAGACAGAAAGAGAGGTGAAATAATTTTATTTCTCAGTGTTCAAGGTTTTGTTCCAGTTCTAAGTGAATAAAATAAGTTATCATTATGTAAAGACAAACCGCTTTTATTATTAGAAAATTGCTGTTATACAACATAAACTGTGTGTGTCAGGGTGGGACTGCAAACTGCAGTTGACATTTTTAGGCAGATTAAACATTCACTTTCAAGGCAGTCCTTCTACTGTTAAAGGCCCAGTTTCACCCATAATGCATTGTGTGCCGTGATCGCTAATCTTGATTTTATTGTAACATGAAACTACTGGAATCCCTGTAAGCCTTCTATCATCGCCTTTTATCAAAGCAATCCCGTACGGTATCTTTCATTCGCTTTTGGAAATACGTTCCCTGTTTATCTTTTATATTTTTCGCATAGTATTTTGTATATATTCTGTATATATTTATAAGTTTTGCCGTTTGAAGCCGACGTATGTTTGACAAGATGGCGGCCATTTCGCGCCGTCGTGGACAACCAAAGTTACCTGGCTCTTTGAAGAAGATTCATTTGAGAGAGTCTGTATTTAAACAATGGAGAGAGAAAAAACAACATTTAGGATTCGAAGAACATACAGACAGCGTGTTTGCAGAATTCCTTTTGCACAGAAGGTAAGGTTTTCTAACAGCTATTACCCTCAGCAGAGTCCTTTCGATCTTCTAGTTGATATGTTGTCGCTTTGTTTGGAGGATATATGGACAGCATTTTAAGTTTATTTTCTTCATGTTTGTTTTAGAAAAGCCACCACTAATCGTGGATCTGCAGACAGGAATTTGTCATTGTCTGTTGAAGATAATGGTACAGGTAAGCAGTTGACTAGGCTCCCATATTGTAGTTTATCAAAATAAACCTGGAATCTGTTAGGTTTATTATTTTGTAGCATGTACTGTTCGTGAAGTTTTCTCATGGTTTTCCTTCTTCTGTTGTTTTGTAGAAATATATTTTCTTGTTCTTGTTGTTATACTTCAGGTACATGAAGTCAGAATTGATTATAATTTATAAGCTTTATATTTTGTGGGCTAAACTATGTTTATAATTATATTCCAGATGCATTATTTCCCTTATTTACTACGCCTGTAGGTGCACATCATGCAAGCTCAAATGATACTAAGTATTAGAATGATTAATCTTTCTTAGATTTTATAGTGTCAGTTTGAACATCTAAATACAGTGAACACTGTACCTCTTCACAGAAATGTTGATCTCACTGGAGTTACTTTGGAGCAAATTGAACCAGATTTATCCATAATGGTGCCCATGATAGTGTGATGTTTGCAGCTAGTGTAGTCAACAGTGAATACTGTACTGTGCAAGGGAATCCTTGTTCAGTATTCAATGCTGACCATGGCCAGTCGGCTGTGCAACCTGACTCAGATTCCGACAGTGGTTCACTTGAAGGGGAGTCACAATTATTGGAAGACTCAGAGGATGATCTGGAATTCACTTCAGGTTCATACTGATATTTTTTATCTCTATATAATGTGTGGTTCCAGAAAATATATACCTCCTCCACAGAACTCAGTAGGTTTTTTGGTTTGAGTCCCCCTCCCCCCTCCTCCCACACACACCCTGGAATTTGCAGTTTAAGTAGCATTATACTTTCCTTTAAAAGTGTTTACTTTTGAGACCTCCCTCCCGATCAGAATTTCCAATTACCTTCCATGTTGTTGGTTTGTTATAATTTACCACTGATTGTGGGCATTATCAGTACATGAACTACTGTTCAGTAGTTGATAATGCATGTTGTGTACCCATTGGACAAGTAAGTTTAAGTGGTCATGGGGGCAAGTGAAAATATAAATTTACTGGTCCACTGGGCAACTGGATTGCAATGTTTTTATTCTCTGTTAGGATCCTATTTAATCACTGCAAGTGGTGTAAATTTATAGAATAACAAACAAAAGCAGTTTTGATACAAGTATCTTAATTCTCATTTTAATGTATATATTTTTTGTTTCTCAAGGCATACCAGTGTTCTTGAATCGTACAATAGTATGATGACTTAATATGGGCCCAAAAGGATGGCCTTTGAGTAAGTGAAAGTAAACAGCTTGAAGAATATTTTTGCCTACAACTCTTGCCCAGTTTAGTGTAAGAGTTTTGCCCAGTTATAATGAGACATTTTTGGACATGGACAACATTCTATATTGGATTTTGTTTATTCTTGTTAGCAAATACACTGTCTTCTGATAGAGCTTTTGAAACTCTGTATGATATTTTGCAATCAGACAGTTGATCAATTGATGGTTGATTAGCACTTTCAAGCTTATAACTTATGTTTGTATTTGCAAATGGTTTATGTTTTATTATTATTGCCGGTATGTATACTTCATCATGAGTGACACTTGCTGCCATTGATCACAATTTTCACCTTTCAAGGAAGCCAGTCCAAAGAAAGGATGGTGGGCAACGTGGTCATCGAAAGTATTCCAAGCGATCACAGAAGTATCATGCTGAAGTTGCGAGGGAGGAGAAATCATTCAGTTATTTCCCCTTTTTGATCTGTAAAATGCTACAAAGCCACTCTCAGATGGAAGGGAGTTTTTCTCAGCCATCGGACAGAAACAAGTTTGACCCCAAGCAAATAGCCCTGACATTAGCGATGAAAGAGCCCCCACCAACTGAGGTTTTAATGAAAGGGCCAGCCATCATGGTTTATAAAAAAGTTGTTGTAATATTACTGGTTAAAAATACCTTGAACACTTGATGTCTTTGATGACTTCTTCAAAGAGAGAAATAATTCCATTCATTTCGTAACCCCCCCCCCCCCCCCTAAGATAACCTTCCAGGATTGTGGCTGCACTAGGCCGAATGCATAAAGATCAATAGAGCATTGAGGGAGGGAGGTAGAGATCAACAACATGAAAGAAAATTAAATTTTAGGGGAAAAACATTACTGTCCCCCAAGTGTAGGTAATGCATGTTTCTTATGCCAACTTTAGATTGTGTGATCTACAGTAGAACCCCACTAACTTGAACTCGGTTAACTAGAACTCCCCGCTATCTCAAACTCAACCACCCCCCCACCCCCCCCTTCACACCCCGTGGTCGACTCCCGGTTGTCTCCAAAATGAAGATCGAAGACCGAAGATCGAAGACCGAAGATCGAAGACCTAAAACCGAAGACCGAAAAACGAAGACCTCATTACTTTCGATCACTTTTAGACCTGTCAAATTACAGGCGGATGAGCCTGGCTTACACGCTTTGAAAGATGCCAAAATAAAACGAAATCGATGGGGTCTTCGTTTTGTAGAAAAGGCCGGCTCAAACTACAAAACGAAGACCCTCGCTAAAAAGCTTTACCAGATGCCAAGGACAAGATTTCGATGGGGTCTTCGCTTTGTAGAAAAGGCCGGCTCAAACTACAAAACGAAGACCCTCGCTAAAAAGCTTTACCAGACGCCAAGGGCAAGAATTCGATGGGGTCTTCGCTTTGTAGAAAAGGCCGGCTCAAACTACAAAACGAAGACCCTCGCTAAAAAGCTTTACCAGAAGCCAAGGACAAGAATTCGATGGAGTCTTCGCTTTGTAGAATAGGCCGGCTCAAACTACAAAATGAAGACCCTCGCCTAAACGCTTTACCAGAGGCCAAGGACTTACCTCCTGTACGCAGACTTTCTTTTGGCTCGTCACGCAATCTTGCGTGACGAGCCAAAGAAGCTTGTGATCACTGGATCACCTGATCAAGGATCGAGGATAAAAGATCAAGGAAAGGAAAGGATCACCTTTCACTGCTAAGAAGAAATTTTCTTGCTTCACTGTGAAAAAGGTTATTTAAAAAAGAGATAAGACTGAAGTCAAATTCTTGAAAAAACGTTTTTTTAACAAGGGGCGTCCTCTTGACATTTTTTTCAGTCAAGTTCTAACCTGCAAACAAGCTTCTTGTTTGGCAACAAGCTTCTTGTTTGGCAACAAGCCGAGGAGGACATAAGGAGAGTTAAGCCGGCGCAGAGAGAGAGAGAGAGAGCTTTGAAGCCGCCGTTCCTTGATACCCACTATGTACAGATGTACTAGATTCTAGTGCAGCCTCTGATTGATCAAATCACCTGTTGATGACAAGTTTGACTGATATTTCGATTTGCCTACGCGCGATCTAAATTTGCATATCACATCTCACATCACATCTCTGCATGTGAGCGGGCCAGTTAGACTTGTCTACAAGTCGAGTTTAGTGAGCGCGGAGAAACTGGAAACGAGAAGCGAACAACTTTGAGAAAGACTACGGGCCAGTCTATGTGGAAAAAAAATTGTTTCAATTTCTCGGAAAGTATTGCGCCGTTTGGATCGAGAAAGCATTTTAAAGCGATAAAAAGCGATAAAAAGCGTTTCCGAAGTTTACATCTCAGTTTCTCATCTCATTCCTCAACGGTTTTGCTCCGTGATAAACTCTGCGCTGCTTGACAGGAATTCAATGAAAACACCCTTAAAACTTGTTTCGGGAAAATTACTGCACGGATCGAAGAGAAAAATATCCAGCTGTTGAAAGCTCTTTCAAAGAGCAGTAAAAAGTAAATTGTTCACTGGTACCGAGTTAATTTAGAACCACAGGTCAATGACTTTGAGCCGGCCTTTTCTACAAAGCGAAGACCCCATCGAATTCTTGTCTTTGGCGTCTGACAAAGCTCTTTAGCGAGGGTCTTCGTTTTGTAGTTTGAGCCGGCCCTTTCTACAAAGCGAAGACCCGACTTTGGTGGAACGTTCTGAAGTATGGATTAGTTTAAATATTTAAACACAACCGTGTTACATCTAAAAAGTTTTTTCTTTCTCCCAAAAGCGGGGAAGCAAACTGGCTCGACTTAGGGATGAGTCATTCGCTTGAGTCACGCATTCGTTCGTTGTGATGTCATTGTCCGTGATACACTGGTAACTAGCTAAGTTTGTTGGTACATCGATTCTCAATCCGTCAATCGCAAATAATGGGGTTAATCGCTTTGTTTAGCGGAAAATTTATTTAGTAAAGGCTGGATTATGGTGAGACAATTTCAGAAAATGTGTTTACTCATTTTGTTCTTTTGCATTTGTCATTAATTTTGTTGTTGAAAGTTAGCTTTCTTCGTTTATAGGTTTGTTTATGATCGTGTTCACTTCGAAAATATAGAAGGTTGATGATCTCATCAAAATGTAAGCTCATTAAAGCCTTGGACAGCCCTCTATGGCAATACTGCATTTGAATTTTAAGTAAATGGTATATTATATATGTATATAGAGAGGTTATTTGACAAATACCTCTTTTATCTCTTTTATTTAGAGCAAATTAATACTTACGTTCAATTTGCAATAAATAGTAACACTGTGGAACAGAACACGGCCACTGTATGTGTTTGCTATTCTTCAACATTTTTTTCCCCAAAAAGTAAACTTTCCAGAGGGGATGGTGTTCTTTTATCATATTTGTGGAAAATCCAGAGAGGTGGGGGGTCCTTAGTGAAAATTTGTATATCTGCACATGCCCAAGGAAAATATTGAATTAATTGCTTCTAAGTAGAAGGGGATGTTAGTTTCTATGTTGCAGACTAAGTTTTAGACAGTTGAGCAGTAAACAGTCATGGTAATGGCCAGAAAGAGGCATCTGTGATGTTAGATTGCTGTTTTTGGAAAAAGCCCAGGTGTCAATGGGTTAAACAGTTTAACAAAGGCAAGTTTTTTACTGATTTGATAACATCGCAAATGCTGATGAAAAGATCAATTCCAGAGTTCCCATCCTCCTCTAAGGGATCTGGCGCATGGGTCTTTGGGACTGTCATTTCAAGCCCTAGGATTTCAAATTGCATGGATAACAATTTTTCGGTTCCTTGCCCAGAGATCATGGGAACCCATTTTTAATACCACTGATTTCAATAAACATTAACAAGTTGTTAAAATACTAAAATAGAACTTCAGCGTATAATGTTATTACAGAAGTTATTGATTTATGCAACAAATACTAATTTACTGTCTTTGTCACTAGAAACTGATGAGCAATGTTCAACATCTGTTTTTTAAAAGTTTCTTAACAAGTTCAGCATCAGAATGTCCATTACAATGTATACTCCTCTCCAGACTAAAAACAGAACTTCAACACAGAACTTTATGACAGTTATTAATTTTAACTCAATAAATTCTCATTTTGACAGTCTCTCTATTCATTGCCAGCGTATGTAGCGCAATGCCACTTTCAGTTTCATTTATATAGTGTAGAATGTCCATTACAGTGTAAAACTAATCCTCTCCAGACTGTCCATCCTACTCCTCTTCAGAATCAGAGTGACCATCAGATTCCTCTAGAGACTCTGCGTCACTGCTGCTGATATTTCCAACAAACTCTGCATCCCCCAGAAGTTCCTTCTCAGCCTCAGGAATAGATGTTGCTGAGGAAATTGGGAGGAAAAGGTCTGATGATTTCTCTTGAGCTGAGGGAACCTCGATTCGGAATACCTTGTAGTAGTGTTTGTGTAGCGACCACGTTTTAGGGTAGGAGAGTTCATGTACAATTCAACTGCCTTGTTGACGCGTTTCATCTCATAGTTGGGATCCAGTTTCTGAAGTGGGGCATTGATTTGCACAGACAGGAGGTCGTCAAGACTCTCATTTGTCAAACTCAGCCTGGAGTCAGAGAGGTGCCGTTTGACAGTAGAAAATCCCCTCTCCACAGTGCTGCTTGACAAGATCACACACAGACACAGCTCTATTATGAGAAGGAAATGGGGGAATTTGTCCTGATAACTTTCAAAGATCTTCTCCCAGAAAGATATACATCCTTTGTAGCCTTTGAATTTAGTCACTTTCAGTGCCTTGACACCATTCAGCTCCTTTAGTGCAAGATCAAGACTGCAGTTGTGCTGACTTAAAGGGACACTGAAGTGCTCAGCCAGTGTCCGAACACAAGCCTTTCCCGAGTTTGGGTCACCCAGATCCCAGGTAGAATGATCTGCCATTGTCATTGCCTGGATGACTGGCTCCTGCAGAGATTGATACCGCTTATCAAGGCATGAAGCAAGGCATGAAGCAATGGCTGGGATGAGGTCTGTTTTGATCTTCTGAACCATCTGTTCACCTTTTTCAGTTCAAAGGTTTCTTTAACTTTGGCGATGCACTTGTCTGCTCTCTTCTTTTGCCTTTCTGTCAATTTTACTCTTTTTTTGAACTGTGTATTGGCAGGCAGATTCGTAGCTTTTACAGTTAGTGTAGCGTAATCAGCTGAGGCATCCACTTGGGTGTAGAAGGGGAACACTGGATCTTGTGAAGCAGCAAGCTGGCCCAGCTCTTGCCAACACTCTTCGAGACCATCCAGTACATCCGTTATGAGGATACCCTGACCCTGCATGATCAGGCTGACATGAGAAATAAGACACAAGACTCTGCAATATAGCTCTAGATTCCCAAGTCCTCATATGTCAACCATTTGTTTAGATAGCCTTTCAGCTGTGCCTTTAGTTCGGGCGTGTGAAAAACACGGATTCCGGAATCCGGAACTGGAATTGGAACCAAAAATGGAACCGGAAATAGAACCGGCACCGGAGATGGAACCGAACACATAAGGAATAAAGTTATTACTATTAAGATCAACATTTAATTTGTTTTTTTTATTTTATTCGGAGAGTGTTTAAACTTTAAAATCACCCAAGCATCGGACGCGTCTTTGAGAAGATTCACACACGCACGCGAGGATGATGCGGCTAAATGCATTTTGTGATTGACATCCGTGCCCCTCCTTCCTTTCCTCCTTGGAAAACAGCCCGGGCCATTCTACTAGACTTTTTGTATTAAAAGCTTGCAATTAACTTCTGTAACGTTCGATTCATCATAATGAATTGTCATGGTTTTGTTTTGTTTTGGGCTCCTTGCATGTAAATTTCACCACTTCTTTTGTGGCTGTAGAAATAAAACTGTAAAATCATGAATTGCGAATGAACGAACAAACAAACGAACGAACAAGTTTTAATGAATGAATGAGTTTTACACGATAAAAACGCTTTTTACTGTGGTGGGTGTATATAATTTTTGCCTCAGAAATCCGTAATATAATTTTTCAAAGCCGGTCGTTTTCTTAGAAAGGTAAACCGAAATTCCCGGAAAATTCACCGCGCACCAGACATCACAGCTTGCCCCATTCACACCCAAGTGGATCGTTAATTCGCTGCGAGGATCTTTATAATTTACTGATTGAGTCAGTACAATTGGCCTTAAAGTTGTTTGGGTAGTAGCCTTTATTTTATTTGGAGTACTTAACTAAGATTGCGAGCTCATGTTTATAGCCAATGTTTCACTATACTATAGTCGCCATTTAATATTTGTGTCGTGACGCAACGCTTCTCCCAGATAACTTGATGGGGACTACTGTTTCACGTGATCGCACACAGCGTGGAAATTATATCAGCAAAATATAACCATTAAAAAAAATAGCTGTTTTGGTGTTTCGCTGTTTCAATTCATGGTTAAGCACAGTCCATTCCTTTGCATTTGGCGTAAGCTCTCATAAACTACTAACTGACTCAGTGACAGTAACAGGGTGATTTTAACTTGCAAGCCCCTGTGACCAAAACGGTGCAATAGCACACAACAGGAAACACGCAAGGTGGGTACATTTAGTTTATTTCATTGACAGAATGAAATAATTCGTTATTAGAAGGACAATATTTTACTTTATTGAGGGTTTAAACCCTACGTTGTTTTGACTCCATTCCTTGTCTTATGGAGCACGTTTTTACGGAGGGGCACTAACAGAAAACAAGCTATGAACATAGTAAAATATCTCCAGGTGAGCCTTCAGTGTTTGCTATGCAATTCCATGACTAAAGTCGACGTCTTACATCATTTAATCATGATCAGGCAGTTTCATACGTTACTCCATATTTTCCAATGACTATAGTGTACTAGTACCCGGGTTAACTACCTTGTGGTAATCTTGTGATTACAACTGAAATGGGCGAAATGTTTTCTAAAATAGAATGAGTAATAAACAAATCAGGAAAATTCAATTTCCGGTACCGTTTCAGGTTCCGGTTCCATTTCTGGTTCCATTTCCGGTTCCAATTCCGGTTCCGGATTCCGGAATCCATGTTTTCCACACGCCCTTTAGTTCTGGCTTGCAGGTTTTGTTGTTGGCCTCAATCATATTTTTGGCAAACAACACCAATGTGAGGTAGTTCACAATCATCACTCTGATGCCATAGGGTTGACAAATGAAACCCATGTAACTGATAGCCTCTGTGCCAACCGAATGATTAGCCGCTTGTTCTTTCTTTTTTCTTTCATCTTTAATTTTGCCTCGTGCCTCGGAACCATCCATCTCGCCAGCGAAAAAATTTGCCAGTGACAAGATCGATTTGATGTCAGACCTCAAAGCTTCTGCCAAGAAGTGGACAAATATGGAACACGAATGTTTATCATCCTTGCCTGCATGAAATTCAATCCATTTCTTTTTTGCATCTTAATCGCAAATGGAAAATCTGAAAATGTCTTCTCTGCCATAACCAAGGAAAATGCTGTGTTGAAGAGGCGGGTGTAATTTACAGATTCTGTGACACATCGAGTTAAAGTAGTTTGGCTTTGTGGTGTGGGTCGGCTTTGAGTATCCCTTCTTGGAGAATTTGTCTTTGGCTCACTGGTGAAGTGATCCACTTCGTATGTGCTTCTCCACATTCCCCTTATGAGCATAGGTGACACCATTTACATATTTCAAAATCGCTTCTAGTGGAGGGCCACTTATCCCTCTATGAATGGCCTCTTGATGAATTTGGCTGTGTAAAGAAGTGTAGTAATTTTGACATCAATAAAAAACTATTAAGACGAAATGCATTAGAAAATCGAGTAATATTTCTGGCCAGTGGACAAAAATCCTGTACTACGACGCCATAAGCTTTCATGCTTAAACTAGACATTCATGAGCCATACCTTAACGGTATTCACCAAATAATATAACTCCACAATCCTTAAATTGCTTTCCGCCTCGAATTTCCTCCCGTGAATGGGTTGAGTTATGAGGTGGCAGCCATGTTTTTGTTAATGAGTATCTGCAGTACACATTGTACAGCGGTTAATTTTGAGCGCAAAACCTTCCTTTCAAGATGCCATTATGGATCGCAAGCGTGCAATTCTCGACTTTATCAGTGATCAACGCCTTGATTTATTGGAGGAACTGAATGAAACAAAACGTCAACTGCTAGAGACAACAGAAGCTTTACCAGCTACGCAAGATTTTTCCTCCTTAATGGACAATTATCGTTCAGTGGTAGCAAATATTCAAATCATGCTGAACAGCTTAGATGAATTGGAGAAATTCATGATGATTATCTATTAACAGCTCTTTTTAGAGTCAACAATTTAACAATGGCTCTTTTCAGAGCCACAACACAGAAAAGATTTGACCACTTTAATAAGACATCTTTTTTTGTAATTTTATTTACTTTTATTTGGCTGGTAAATTTGATCGGTAATTACAGCAAATACAACAGTTATTTCTAACCCTCAATTCATTTTATTTATTTACTGTCATGTCTTGAGAAAACTTTGTAAGGTTTTGTTTTACAAAAGATCCGGGAAATAACGTTTACTGACTACTACAGTACAGTAAAATTGAATTATTAAGAAAGCATACTCACGTGAAATGTTTGCTGCAGCTTTTGCATTTCAACAATGAGACCTGTTGCTCGGCATCAGCAACCAAAAAATCCTCACTGAATGACCAGTTTTTAAACGTTTTCAGACTCATTGGTGATTGTCTTTTATAATAGTCCTTTTCTCGCCAAAAAAATGAGAGCCAGGAGTCCACAGAATCGATTTTTATAGCCTCTTCCGAAACGCATAACTCTCGCTTTGATATATTTCGTGATTAACGTGACATCCAAATATGCAAATTTGTGTAGATTGAGTCTGCGCACCGACTTCTTTAGTCACAGAGTCTGGTAATGCAATATTATTCTTTCCAGATAATTTGCATATTTCACAGCAATTCAGTTCGAAGAGGCTACAAAAATCGATTATGTGGACTTCTGGCTCTCAGTTTTTTGGCAAGAAAAGGACTATTATAAAAGACAATCACCAAGAAAGGAGAAACAAGAGAATATTTGGCTTTAAATAGCTGCTTCGCTTTGTTTTGGAACGAAAGAATGTGGACCCATCAATACGTTAATTTGGTGGTACATCGAAATATTGGCTGACTTATATACTGTCTCAAAGAGAATGCCTTAAAGAACCCAAGCCAATTCTCAGGTATGTTTTAGATTAATGTTTAAATGTGCGATTAAGTGAGGATTGAGAAAATTTGGAGTTACACCACATGATGAATTATGCCATAGAAAATGTCTACCTAATAAGAGTTTCTGTTATCGTGAATACCTCTCCCTTATTTTTGAATTGTTTCATTATGGTACATTTTGCTACAGCCATAAAAATTGTCATCCAGTGGATGAAAAATAGTTTTTCTGTCATTAGAAAGTGTCCAAAGCTCTCTGTATGGTTTGGTTTGCGAACGCGAGGATAGTATATAGTCGCATATTTTAGCTTTTTGGTAAGACCAAATGGAGCAGGTGGCAATGAATTAGCTGGTCCTTTCTTGCTCTTCCCACTCTGTTCTTTTGCTTTGCCTTTTCTATTTTCTACTACTGCTTTCCGGTGGCTCTGAAGAAGCATTTGCAGTAGGCCATGACTCTTTGAACCTACCCAGAGATTTTTCTTGTGTTTGAACTGCCAAACTGTCTTCTAGAGCCTTACCAGCAATACACCTCACCAGGTGCTTGATTTGTACAGCAATTGTATGCATTGCATCAGGCATGGTTTGTTGGACCCTATCAAATTAAGGATGCTTCTGGGCAAGACTGTACATTCCTCTGCACCCGGTTCCACTAGCTACTCTGTTGCACCGAGCTTGACTCTTGCCATTATCGTATGCTTTGTGAAATATAACATCTTGTTGGAAATTTCTATCTGGCGGTCTGTGTCTCAGCTCCACTGATTGATGAGGAAAGTTTAGTCTTTCCTCGGCATGTGGTCAGCTGGCAAAAAACGCCTGTTTCCAGGATAGACAACTTTGTGTAAGTGTTTGCAGTAATGACCTTTATGCATGCACCATGCACAACGTCTGTACAACCCAGTACCTGTTAAAGAGAAAACTTTTCCGAATCCTTGGTAATCAAGGATATAAATCATTATTTCCACTTTCACATGGAACGGTGCGTCTCTATATGCATCATAAATTTTGCATCCAGACAAATAAACTATCTCATCTAGTAGCACTTCAAGAAATGGATCGAGATGTTTGGGCTCCTTTCCTTGGACCTGACTTGGGATTATTCCAACAAGGATGATATTAGCAAAGTTGTATCTTATTCTCCTTGGAAGGTTCAATTGTCCCAAAACAATGGGCCACATGAATAGTTGGCCATATTCTTGCTCCAAGGGTTCAGCCCATCCAGGCACAATGAAAACCCGATGCCACGTGTATCACCTTTAAAAGTGCCATCAGCACTGAATGCCTCTTTCCATTTTGTGGCATCATGTATGTCGCTCATACTGTCTGCGCCTCTATTTCCCAATGTACAATTTTCACCTCCGTAACTCTGGAGAAGGCAAGAAATGTTCTTTGTTCCATAATTCCCGACAAGCCTTGGACCCAAAGGCAAGTAATAGAAGGTTCTTTTTGGAATGTTAGCTGCTTTGAATCTTGACTCTTTGCATTTTGGACAGGTAACATTGTCTTTGTATTCTCCTCTGAAGGGAATGCAGTCATTTGGGCAAACATCAAATATGACTTCTGGATTAAGGTAAGGCCTGATAATTTTGTACGCTTCTTGGTAAGACATAGGGAGGAGGTTGCCTTCTGGAAGAATGGAGTGCCACAGTTGTAAATGTTTCGAAAATGCCTCTTTACTCAGTGAAGGATGATATGAAAACCAATCTCTCAATCTCTTGACACACAACTTGAAAAATAAAATAAGAGCCTTTACCCTGTTATAAAGTGTGCTGTCACACCAGAAGAACATTGCATGACCATCACTTTATAATAAGTTTTGTTTTACTGTATTTCCATTCTAGACATTATTTACATATTTAAAGTTTTTTAGAGATAGTATCCGCCCGCAATTACCCTATGATTGGACGATATTTTCAGCTAGATTTCCTTTGGGTAGAACAATAATCATTGTACTACATAGTTTGTATCAGTTTTTCACATATTCATATGCCCTATTGAAGCCAAGACCATAGTACCGGCTGAGGTAACGGAACACTAGTCTGGTCTAGTGAGTGGAAGAGGGGTGGTTCAAGAATTGTGATAACCCTCAACCGTCCGGACATTATTTACATATTTGAAGTTTTTTAGAGATATTATCTGCTCACAATTACCCTATGATTGGACGATATTTTCAGCTTGATTTCCTTTGGGTAGAACAATAATCATTGTACTACATAGTTTGTATGTTTTTCACATATGCAGCCCATGTAAGTTCATTCCGTTTTTACCACATCGAATTCATTAAACCTGTTACGAAAATCGACCGGTTGTGGACTCGTGGTTATACTGCCCTATTGAAGCCAAGACCAGAGTACTGGCTGAGGTAGCGGAACAGTAAAAACGGAGGACTTTGAACGCCGCACGCACACAAAACTACAGTACTCACCTGGCTAGAGAACAGCCATGGATCACAGCAAGGGAGATGTTGGAGCCGAAAATATCCCACTACCGGAGTCAGAGGACGAAAAAGAAGCTGCAGGTTCAACAGTGGCGCTGAACGATGACCCGACTGAAGATGAGGCAGGAACAAATCGCCCCAAGGTAATTCAAAACAAATTAGTAGAAACAGAAAATCAACTCGAAGACCAATGGAAAAGATGCTTAAATCAGATCAAAAGGGTACAGACACCGGACCAGTCTGTAGAAGAAATTCGGAAGGGGATTACAGAAGCAAGGTACTTGAAGAAATGGTAAACGTGCAGCGTGCGGACATCGAGTTATGGATGCACGCGGGAGGTTGCTAAGCACGAAAGAAGCGTCGCCTCGAGCAAACTCTAGCTTCTTGAGTGCTTAGCAAACTCCCAAGTGCATCCATAACTCGATGTACGCACAGCTGTAGCGTTTACCATTTCTTTTATAACATAACACTGGAAACAGTTTTAATCTTACACGAATTGGCTGTCGAAATCCTACTCTTGAAGTGCGCAAAAAAGCTCCTCAATAAATTGACTCAAGGTTAATTGACAGTCAGTGACAATAACATTTGAACAGGCCAACGATAAAATGGCATTTACTTGTTTCATAAATTCACTGAAAGAAAAACAATTAATTGAATAATTTGATTTCGCTTTACGGTGTAACCTGGAAGATTGAACAACAAACACCTTCACGGCAAAGTTTTCATTCAGTAAAATTCATTCCGAGAATTTACCGTCGCGTGGCTCAGCTTCAGTAGAAAAACTCCAAAATAAGTTTCGGAAGCAGAGTTTCTGAACTAACCTTTATTCTAGTTGGAAATTTCTTCCAGAATAATCCACATAATCAACAACAGCCACTGCTCCAAGAAAACTTTCACCGGCTTCACTTGCTTTCCTGATTATATTCCAGCACTTCGCGGCGTCATATATTGACAAAATATTTTATCCGCTTTGCCTCAGCACTTTGCCTCTTAGTTGAATTCAAGGCTGTTCAGCCGATTTATAATTCATCTTGCGTGATTTGTGGTAAAACTTCAGTTTAGATGCAGATTTGTCACTACGTCAAGAACTGACAGTAAACGACCAGTGAAGCAAGCGCGCGAAAACAAACCAGTGACGTCAGAGTGCACCATGGGCATATGGAGTAGCGCAATTAACCAATCAGAGCGCACGCTTCGCTGAAGTTATGTTATAATGTTCAATACATACCAGTTAGAAATTTTATCTTTACAAGAATTTACTGCTAGCGCTAACTCAAGCGAAATCCTCGAGGAGCGAAAACGACTGGAGGAAACTGCGGTTAGGCGTAAAGAATTCTTAGACAGTGTGTTGAAAGATGCCAACAAACAAATTAAGAACTTATTGTTAGAGATTGAATCAATGCAAAGCTCAGCGACAGGATCTGTCAACTCTGTGACATCCGTGCGACTAAAAGCCAAGGCAAAGGCCGCCGCCGCACTTAAAAAGGCCGAATTGCAAAAACATAGATTTGAAATTGAGTCGTGCTCAGCCCACTTGATCGAAGAAGAACTCGCCCTAGCCAGACGAAAGAGAAACGAAAAAGCCAAACTCGAAGCATTGCGCTTAGATGAGAAGGCGGCGATTGTGTTAGCAACAGCTAAAGCTATTGACGAAGAATTTAACCAACCAGGCCTCAGTGTTAACTCGGAACCATTTCACACGCTCGATCTCCCGTCCGCAAATCCCGTTCAGCGCGTGCAGGAGTATTTACACTCGCAAGGGGAACTGCTTAATTCGCTCGATTACCCCGCTAGGAAAGAAAATTTGGAGCAAAAGCACCGCTACCGATGATGGCGCTACAATAGCTCTGTTGATACACGCGCGCACTTTTATTCTGTGAACAATGTGGAGATGTCGGTTATTTACTGGGAATATTTACTCCTTCGTTTCAAACTCAAAACCGTCCTCCTCTCAAGTTGCGGCCTCATGATCAGTAGCCATGGTATTAAAACGTTTGATTGCTCTTATTTAATTTCTCTTTTAAAATTTGCGAACACAGAGCAGAGGGCACACGGTGAGCAAACTCTCAACGAAAGATAGTTCCTTTTTCAAATTGAAGCGATGTTTTTCCAATTCTTTGGGGCTCAGCAAATATGTTTTCTGTGGATATCCACTTAGTTTAAAATGTCCAAATATTAATTGCAATACAAATCTGCCATTGTCTGGCGCGCTCGCTGCTCTTATTATTTTTCCCTCTTCGCGAGGCGGGTTTCAGTGTTGTTTGATTCATCCGACCGATTTCTCTTCAAACACTGAACACTTCCTACATTTTTCAGGCAATATAGAACCAAAATTAATCCTCAAGACTCTCGTTGAAATCAACACTGGAGAGCAAACATGGACAAACAAAAATGTGGGTGGAGCTGTCAAGTATTTTTAACACCCCAGCGATATTATTTGAACCCCAGGTCAGAACAAATTCGTTGTATTGAATGCCGACAGTCGTTATTTTTCTCACCTCCTGCGGGCGTGCGAGGCTCGCACGCTTCGCGCGAGGATCACGCTCACAGCACTTTGCGCCTTTGCGAGCAGCGAATTGAACAGAAAAGTAACGACTGTTTTGCAGTCTATCACGAACCAGATCAGATTTCCACTTACAAAACTCAAGTGCTGCACAATGGTCGACCATCACTGCTTGTACCATGTCCCAACCGTTTTCACCTCAAACACGAGACCGCCCCAGCCACGTGGTACGACCAAGAAGAAGACACACCATTCGTTGGTAGCGTATTTGATGACGGCCTAGCGCACAACGTGTTCGTGCGAACGCATCACGACAACAAGCCAGGAGTCTCTATTGAGGACAGGAGATTCATGGAAATCATGAAAGACAGCATGACGAAGGATGAAAACGGCAGCTGGGAGGCGCCACTACCCTTCCGCCGCGAGGTCAAAGATCTTCCCAGTAGCCGCGAGAATGCTATGAGACGCCTTAAGTCTACACGCCGAACTCTAGATAAGAAACCAACCATGAAGGACCACTACTTCACCTTTATGTAGAAAATCTTTGACCTTGGCCACGCCGAACTCGTTCCAGTTGACGATTTGAAGTCTGATAAACCATGCTGGTACCTGCTACATTTCGGCGTTTATCACCCGAAAAAGCCCGACAAAATCCAAGTCATCTTCGATTCAGCTGCTGAATGTAACGGGATATCGCTTAACAGCCTGTTACTATCTGGTCCTGACTCCACTAACAGCCTTATGGGAGTGCTCTTACGTTTCCGTCAGAACCCAGTCGCAATAGTGGCCGACATCGAACAAATGTTTCACTCCTTCAAGGTCAAAGAGGAAGATAGAGATTTCTTAAGGTTCCTGTGGTACAAACACAACAACCCAGACGGCGAAATAGTGGAGTACAGAATGAAAGTTCATATATTCGGGAACACATCATCACCAGCGGTAGCGAACCATGGTCTGCGCAAGACTGCAAATCGGAGAAGCCGAGTTCGGCTCAGATGCAAAGGCCTTCGTGGACAGTAACTTTTATGTAGACAATGGCCTTCACTCAGCCCAGAAAGCGCAATAGATTTACTTCGTCGCACCCAAGCCATGCTGGCCACCGCCAACCTTCGCCTACATACAATCGCCTCGAGCCATGCGGAAGTCATGGGAGGGTTCACATCCGAAGATCGCGCAAGCGGGCTCCACAACCTAGATTTCAGCAAAGGTCCTATACCGGTGCAGCGATCGCTTGGGGTTGTACTGGGACTTGAACTCTGATGCCTTCACATTCCAGGTTTCGCTGGAAGATAAACCGTTCTCACGGCGAGGAGTCCTGTCAGTAACTAACAGCCTCTACGATCCTCTGGGTCTCGCAGCACCAGTCATCATTAAGGGAAAGCAGCTTCTGAGATCAATGACCGCCACATCTCGGTGACTCCATCGCCCAGAATGCAGCGACACATCCGGGACACTTATTGAGACGCTGGCGCTAAATTTGAAAGCTAATTAAGGAAACGTGCGTCAAACAATAGAGAAAATGGCCTAAAAATGTCCAGAAGGGCTTGCGTTTTACTTGTTTACTGACAAACTACTTTTTTGAAACGACTTTTCCCATATGGCTTTTATAGAAGAGATATCAATTAAACAGTGCACCATTGTCGTTTTCTTTTTGCGCTTCTATAAGAAGTCGCAAATTTGCCACAAAAAATTGCATACTCCAGCATCCTACTTGTACGAGAAGTCGCTTTTGGCGCACTTTGAGGCGTAATTTATCACTTTGTAACTGCTGGATTTCTATTTTCCCATATGGTTATTTTTATGTGGCATCACAAGTGTCATAGAAAATTTTCAAGGGATTGCAAAATTTGGAAGTGCCCGCAAAACGCGAATTTCAAAAACGTCTACTCTGCATCTTAGCTTTCTCTCCAAATTTGTTGTATGGAGACTCCCAGGAGAACACCAGTGACCTAGTTTAAAACTTCCCGCGGGAACATTAATATATTCTAAACTCCGCCTCCGCAAACACTAGTGTGCACGCCGCCGCAATTAGCATTGAAATTGAGGTGGCAAGCAGACAATGCTTCATAAACTCGAAGTAAGCATTTTATATTGCCTGTTATAAAACATACTGCATATTAAAAAAACCCTGTATTTTGTAAAAGAGACTATAGTCAAAGCTCTCTGAGTTAAACTCGTAAGCGGCCTTAACAAAACCCCGTTTGAACTCTCGCTTACGAGAATCATTCCCGTAAACGGCCAGCTCCACTTTCACTGCTTCGACTGCACTTCTAAATCATAAACGAAAGACAAGGCCGAAATGACAAATTTACAGGCACGCATTTAAATAGAAGAACGTCCGGTAATCGAGCTCAATCCTTCTTTCTTCAAATATTACTCACCGAAAGCACTATTTTGGAGCTCAAATCTTGTATGAATTCATCTTCCCCCATTCTAGACAGCTTCGTCTAAGGACAATGCTTCAGAAACTGACCAAAATATCCCGTAGATCAATCGGCAAGTTCGGAAAATCAGCAGTTGAAAGACAATATTTAGTTTAATGTCCCAAGCCGCTGCGAAAAACATACTCGTCATAACAACGCGAGGAAGAGAGAAAACGTCGGCCATATCTCCTCTCTCCTTCGTTGTTTTGGTAGCCATTTTGTAAATGTAACCACGCGTTTTTATGTGCAAATTCGCTGTTCATAAGTACAGCAGGCGACTAAATAATCTATGAATTTTAAATCAGGAAAGTTACGAAATCGGGAGCGAAGCGTGGTTGTAAATATTCCGGTTTGCAATTCAAATTCAAATCTCACGACATTGCTATAACAGCCGCAATGCTTTGCTTTACTGAATATCTATTGTAGGTTCAAACCATGTCTGATTTATTAAGCGACCGCGAGCAGCAAAAACGTTACTAATTCCCTGAAAAAAATTACCGTAGCCGGCAGGAAGTTGACGAATCAGTCTCTCCGCTAGATATAATTTTCCTCTGGGCTTATACTTCCTTTTCCTTATAAAAACAGTTTCTAAATCTGCAGAAGAAAGGTTATTTAACACGATATAATCTACACGCTCCTTGTACCTTCCCGGTCATGCCATGTTGTTTTGGCAATCCGACACCAACGAGCATGCTCTGTAGATTATGAGCAAACCGCAGGCATAAAGTATCGCGTGAATGAAATGACTCGAATTTCTATGGACACTCAACGACACATTAATTGTACGGGTTCAATGAGATACGTAAACGAGCGTAAAGATCCGTATATAATACTTTTACGCGATACGTAAACGAGCGTAAAGATCCGTATATAATACCGGTCACGCCATGTTGTTTTGGCAATCCGACACCAACGAGCATGCTCTGTAGATTATGAGCAAAACCGCAGGCATAAAGTATCGCGTGAATGAAATGACTCGAATTTCTATGGACACTCAACGACATATTAATTGTACGGGTTCAATGAGATACGTAAACGAGCGTAAAGATCCGTATATTAATACCTTTACGCGATACGTAAACGAGCGTAAAGATCCGTATATAATACCGGTCACGCCATGTTGTTTTGGCAATCCGACACCAACGAGCATGCTCTGTAGATTATGAGCAAAACCGCAGGCATAAAGTATCGCGTGAATGAAATGACTCGAATTTCTATGGACACTCAATGACACTCAACGACACTCAACGACACATTAATTGTACGGGTTAAATTAGATACGTAAACGAGCGTAAAGATCCGTATATAATACCTTTACGCGATACGTAAACGAGCGTAAAGATCCGTATATAATACCTTTACGCGATTTAGTAGTTTGGCGGCTGATTCATGTATAATTACTGGCTTTGTCGTTAGTATCGGAGCTGAGATCTGAAATCTCTTGAAACACGGCAATCCGCGTACTCGGGCCACGATTTGCCCTGACACGCCGCGACACTCAACGACACTCAACGATACGTAAACGAGCGTAAAGATTCGTATAGAATACCTTTACGTGATACGTAAACGAGTGTAAAGATGCGTATATAATACCTTGACGCGATTTAGTAGTTTGGCTGATTCATGTATAATTACTGGCTTTGCCGTTAGTATCAGAGCTGAGATCTGAAATCTCTTGAAACGCGGAAATCCGCCACGATTTGCCCTGACACACCGCGACACTCAACGACACTCAACGATACGCCGCGTATCCTGACACGTCACGTTCGGATCTAGAATTCGTCGAGTGTCATGAAATATCAGGACCCCGTAAATTCCACGAAATTACTCATTTCTCGCATGCATTGTAATTATAACGCAAACATTTGTGCAAAGTAGCTGAGTTAGCCATCGTTTCTTCAATATAATTACCGGCGAATGTGTCTATTTTATCATTTCATATACGGTATCATTATACTTTGTGTACGGTAATCTGTACGGAACAGTATACACTAGTATAAGGAATCAAAGATATACTGCTCCTTATACAGCCCTTATACATCGGTATCCGCATACGTCAGTATACCTCCCCGTATACAATACGTGTACGGATTCATTATACCTCCATATACATGTCATTTCATGCAGTGTTAGTGCTCCTTATTATTTTTACGGTCAGTCTACGGGGTTGCGCGAAAACCACTTTATAAGACGAAGAGTAAATTAGAACGCCGAAACATTCACCGGCTCGCAGATTAGCTCGCTATTTGAACACCGCTTTTAAAACCGCCTGTTCTTACATGAAACTATTTCAGATAATTCAGATAGCGTTTTAAAACCATCGGGAGTCTATCAGTTTATTCAGTCGTAAGAGCGCGGCCCGCCTTTAATTAGAGCGCTATTGTTTAACTTTATCACACCTTGGGATTTACTTCACGCATTCAACCGTTTGATTGACAGCAGCTCAGACTCAAGTATTCCCAAAGCTAAACATGTTAACCAATCACAGTCGATTAGTTCTAGATATGCAAATTATTACGCCGCCCGTTGGAAAACTGGGCGCTGTAAGTACATGTCGCGAAAGACAATGGCATTCTGGGCGATGTCGCACCCGGTCACGTGGGACGCCCCGCTTCTGGCAGAACACAAGCCGGCATGGGAAGATTGGTGCTATTCCCTTCAGTCACTAGAGGACCTCAAGGTTTCCCGCTCTTACTTCATCAAACCGCTTCAAACTGCTGCATGTTTAGAGCTCCACACCTTTTGCGACGCCTCAGAAATGGCCATCGGCGCCGTCTCATACCTTAAGAACAGTCCAACCAACCGGTGAAGTCCAAGTAGCATTCGTCCTTGGCAAGGCTAAGCTCACACCAGCCCACACGACAACCATTCCCCGTTTAGAGCTCTGTGCAGCTGTAATGGGAGTTGAGTTATCCGAGCTCATCACTGAAGAACTTGAGCTGAAGCCGGATTCAGTGACTTACTACACGGACAGCAAGGTCGTGTTGGGATACATCACAAATGACTCGCGCTGTTTTTATGTTTATGTTAGTAACCGTGTGGAACACATCCGCAGAACCGCATCAATGGAATTATGTCCCTACCAATCTGAATCCCACTGATCTAGCTACTCGATCAGTAGATGCAAGTGACCTAAAAGAGAGTACGTGGCACACAGGACCGAAGTTCCTGTACAATAGCGACCTAACAACTTCCACTCGTAAGGGAGACAGCGCTGCAGAAATGCTCGCTGGCGACCCCGAAGTGCGCAAAGATGTAAAGGTCCTAGCCACTCAAGTGGAGACCCGCACGACTCTTGGATCAGAACGTTTCTCAAGATTCTCGCGATGGGCAACTCTACAAGGTGCAATTGAAGACTGATTACTGTCGTACAGTCACGCAGCAAGACCCGGGCTCAAGAGGATGTTCCTCCCACACAAGTATACGACCAAGCAAAGGCGGTAATCATCAGAGGCGTCCAGCATGAAGCATTCGGGAATGACATCAAGTACCTCCAGCGCTCAGAAAAGCTTCCCAAGACCAGCACTTTAGCGAAACTGTGCCCTGTCATCGACAAAGACGGATTACTGCGAGTGGGCGGCCGACTTAACCAAGCAGATCTCAGCAACGAAGAATGCCACCCTATCATCTTGCCAAGCTCATATCACATCTCAGCGCTCATAGTCCGGCATTTTCATGACCAAGTTAAGCACCAAGGAAGGGTTTTCACACATGGCTTAATCCGAAGAAGCGGTTATTGGATCATAGGCGGAAAGAGATCAATCAACAGCATCATCGACAAGTGCCTTAAGTGCAAGAAATTGAGAGGCCAGTGCCAGATTCAGAAGATGGCTGATCTACCAGCTGATCACGTCAGCCCCACACCACCATTCAGCTATGTAGGGCTCGATGTATTCGGGCAATGGCAGATTTGCGCAAGGCGGACCAGAGGAGGCCTTGCTCACGGCAAACGCTGGGCTGTACCTGCTGAGGTAGCGGAACAGTAAAAACGGAATGAACTTACATGGGCTGCATATGTGAAAAACTGTTCCGCTACCTCAGCAGGTACTCTGGTCTTGACTTCAATAGGGCAGTATAACCACGAGTCCACAACCGGTCGATTTTCGTAACAGGTTTAATGAATTCGATTTGGTAAAAACGGAATGAACTTACATGGGCTGCATATGTGAAAAACTGATACAAACTATGTAGTACAATGATTATTGTTCTACCCAAAGGAAATCGAGCTGAAAATATCGTCCAATCATAGGGTAATTGCGGGCAGATACTATCTCTAAAAAACTTCAAATATGTAAATAATGTCTAGAACGGAAATACAGTAAAACAAAACTTATTATAAAGTGATGGTCATGCAATGTTCTTCTGGTGTGACAGCACATAAAGTGTGCTGACAAGAGCAAGAAAGAAGTGTAGAAATATAAAACAGACTAGCATTTTACCTCACTTTCTGACCCAGAGCTGCTATCCCCTGATGTTTCACAATCTGAGGAGTCACTTTCTTGATCACCAACAACTAAAGGAATGGGCTCTAAACCTTCTACATACTCTTCAATGTTTCTTTCAATGGCCTTCTAAAGTAAATGTAAGACTTCAATTATTGCCTTGTTAGTATGTGTACTAGTCACCAGTCCTCCTCCTCTTCGCCAAATTCGTTGGCTTTGTCCACCATAAAAACTGAAACAAAATAATAAAAACTAATTTCGGGGAAGATGTAATATTTAGCATTGATACTCCTTGGCTCCTTGGTCCATCATTCCTGGGTAATATTTTATCATGATAGCAAAGAACATCACTAAACATGCGGCGAAAACAGCACCTTACGATCGTCCGGAATTAGGGCAACATGTCCAGAATTGGGGCACCCAATCTTACCAATTCTTTTCAAAAATTACAAAGAAACCAAAAAAGTTCAGGCGATGGAAACTGCAAGACCTACTTACAGACAGTTGAAGTTATAATTGTGGGGAAATTTCAGCTTTTATTGCTGTTTTGAGGTAAGGTATTATGGTAAATGCAAATGCAAATGCTATTTATTGCAATCGATCCCCTCCCCTGGGGGATATAAAACATTGTGTAATAGTTGGCTTGCCCTGGGGAACAACTTTTCTCTATACAAACAGACCCTAACATGTAAGTTGTGTTTGTAATAAAAGAAAATTTTATGCATGATACAGGTATTTGCTAATTATTGAATAAAACAGTACAACAACCAACAATATTGTTTTACAGCCTGCAAGTGGAAGTTGCTTTAGAATTGTTCAACACATTTTAAATATGTATAAAAAATATTTACTCATGAAACCTTGTTAATTAAAACATGTTGTTTACAAATAGCAAAAATATCTACACTGTACAGTCAAACCTGAACACATGAACTACAACAGGTGAATTTGTTGAATAAGTAGGAACTCCCAACACTTCTAAACAGTTTTTAAAATTAAGCAGGGGGAGAAAATAACTATGAAAATAACACTGAAAATAGCAGAAAATAATATCATTTAGAATCCTGCTCTGCTTCAAATTGGCGTCTTTTCTCCTCTTGCTCGGCCTCCTGTTTAGCTCTGCGTTCTTCGTATTCTAAAAATCGCCGCTCTGATTCTTGTTGGAGGTCGAAAAATTTTTCCATGAAATTCTCCATTTTATCTCCCGCCGCTTTGGCCTTGGGCTGTTTTCTTTTCTTTGCTTTGCCATTTGGCTTTGCCTTTGACTTCTTGCTCGATTGGGACAGATCTTCTACACACTAATCCTCACTGCTCATAGTAGGTTTTTCCACAGGAACACTGTCGGGAACATTCCCGGTTGCCGCTTCGATTAAATATTGCTCTTCCTCTTCACTCCTCGTGTCCATGTCTTCTTGTCTGCCATGTTGGTAAATACCCGCGCAACTAGATTCAAGTGTCGACAAAGGATTAATACTCAGTTTGTGGCCAATAACTTTATAGAGTTCGTCAAAGAAAGCACAGGAATTATTTTCTTGACCCGTGGTATTATTCAGGTTCTTTACCTTCTTGTATTTCTGCCTGTAAGTTATGCATTCTTGTCTTGCACTGCTCGCCAGTTCTCTGGTAACCATTCTGTCGAAGTTTTGCAGCTATATCAAACCAAATGTTTTTCTTTCGACCCATAGATGACAGCTGGCATTGAATATCTTTCTCTGCCCAAATAGCGATGAGTATTTTTGTTTCTGAGAATCCCCAATTCATTGATTTCCCGGTGGGCAATGAATCAAAACCGGCCGCCATCTTTTTTTGTTCACAATAATCATGACTACCTTGTGAGGTAGTTTCGATCATGCTCAGAGTAAACATGTTCCGATCATGATTCGCGCAATGCAGAGCCTGATGTGAACACTTTTCATAGTGAAACATGCTTCGTTCCTGATCAGAATGAACATGTTTTGGTCTAGTGTGAACACAATATGAGTGAACTGTCCACTGTTAAAGTATCTGTCCACTGTTAAAGTATAAATCCTTATTTCAAGAATGCTGGTCTTGAAATAAGAATATATGGCAGGACTTCAAATGCTCAATGTTTTGAACTTGATTTTATCAGTCATCAGGGACTTGTCACAAATTAGCAGGGGGGAGGGGGGTGGAGATTTTAAATTTAGCATTGAAAATTATGTGACCCTCCCTAGCAATGGGAATGAAATTTCCTGACCCTCCCCTTGGGCTTGGCCTAAAATACCATGACCCCCCCCAACCCCCCGCTGCGCAGCTAAAAAATCCTGCCCTAGTGATACTACCTACCCCTATGAACATATCCATCAGGCCCTAGGCAGGATTTTGTATGTGGGGGGGGGGGGGGTGTATAAGTGCGCAGAAGGCACGATCTCTGGTACGGTGATGGTGCAAGTTTTAAAGGGGAGTCCGGGGAAAAATTAGCTTGTCTGAGACTGCATTTCATGCGTTTTGAAGGCAGTTTGATATGAAACGAGGCAGCCAAAGGCGAATGTAAAAACGTGAATATTTCTGGAACTTTTTCACTTCAAAATGGATTTTTTGCAAACAGAAACGTTATGTCACATGTAATTTGCAATTTATGGACAAATCATGTCATTTTTACGAGTGAATGTAATGAAACGAGTATAGCTGTGGAAACAGATATGCAAATTTCACTCGCTCGCTCGATGGGCTGTAAACTTTAATTTATGAATATTAATTTATGTATTAAATTATAAATTTATCTTTTTTTTTTCTTTTTTTCTTCTATTATATATTTTTATTTTATTTTATTATTTTATTTAGTGATTTTTTTGTTCATTTTTCATTTCCACACTTCTGGGATTTGAACCCGCGACTCCAGAGATGAACTTCGAATTTGAAGTCCAGACCATTAACCGCTCGACTACTTTTGGCGAATTTAACGTTGGGATGAAAATTAACATAGAGATGTCTTTGTGTTGTTGTTAGTACGCTGACCTAACTTTGGACTACCGTAGGCTCATGGCTTGTATATTTATATATTAAAGCTTCTTAGAACAGTTAGAATGACTCTTTTCGATTTATAGCTTGTAAGAGTTCCAAATAGAAGAAATAACCTTAGAAAATACTTGACTTCCGGAGAACAGATTATTGAAAATCTTTGAAGGGCTGAAATGCGTGTTTGTATAAAGTTTTTCGATTTTCAAAGCACGAACTGCGGACTTCGACTGATGTTGAATTCGGGACAGTATATGTCGGGTTTTTTCACTTGATTTGCTTTTTCCAATTGTATCAATTGCGTCTGTAATAGATTCATAAAAAAGGAGAAAGAAAAAAAGAAGTAAGAGGTCGTAAATTGTAAAAATATATTTTTCGTTTTCACACGTCTGGGATTTGAACCGGCGACCTTCGAATTTGAAGTCCACGTCGTTAACCGTTCGACTACTATGATGCACTTGACATTGGCTGTTAAAATTAACATAGAGATCTCTTTGTATTGTTGTTAGTACGCTGATTTAACTTTGAACATAGTCCCTTACTTTGAACTACCGTAGGCTTGGCTTCGGTGGGCTTCGGTAGGGTCAATCGATCGGGAAAGTTGCCGTGGCAGAAATGACTGTTTTATGTAACAAACCATTAGTGGAATAAGTTTAACATATCATTCACGAGTCGCTCATAAGAGCTTTTGATTAATAAATTAACTTGAGATGTTGCTCTTGTATTTTTGAAAGACATTTGACATAGCTTGTATTGTTTTTGTAAACAAGTAAATTTTTTGTCTTACAATTCTACTATTCCTGCCATACTATATATTAAAACACAATAGACAATGTTCTTTATGATCTATGATCCATGAGCGTAAATTTTTGCAACCCTCCCCTTTTTCGCTGTCTATTTTTTCATGACCCTCCTTTTTAGGGGCTCAAAAAGTTATGACCCTCCCCCATTTTCCACCCCCCTCCCCCCCTGCTAATTTGTGACAAGTCCGTCATTGCACGTCAATGATGTAGATGTAAAATTAATGTAAACAGTATATTACAGTATGGCATCTAGCTGTCAGAGAAAATATAACAACTGATAGAAATAGAAAGAACAACAAAAATAGAAATGCAACTCAAACGTTTAATCAACATGATAGCAAGCAAGTTTAGTTATACAGCATTGCATTAAAAACAATTAATGATAAAAGGCTCCTGACTATATATAAACAAGTGAAATAACATGGAACAGTAACAATAAAAATAACAAATGGTATTACCATTCAACTTAACAAACTTGAAAACCAAGTTAAACTATATTTTTTATATAATTATATATGTACACACAACATATCAATATTTAACATATAATCCATCATTGGATTTACAAGAAATAATAACCATAATGCATCTCTCACACATTTGAAGTTATTGGAGATTGAACAATAACAGTAAGAGTTACTGGATATGTCATAGCTGTCATCAGAATTATTGATTCCTTGAAAATTCAACTATCCAGGATGCTCTCCATGACTGTAATGTACTGTGAAGTTCTTAGCTTATGAGCATGATTATACTTTATAATATGAAAGATCAGCATGAGATACAACGTCATATCCTTGTGCTGTTTCTGGCTCTGAAATCTCAAATGCGTTAAACTGCTCACAAAAGGAAGAAGTTGTCATAGCCATGACTACAAAGGAAGGTCCATTGTAAGGAACAAACCATATTTTTGCCAATTTTCCAAACTGTGCTAAGCCTATATCATCCAAACCTAAGAGGAGAAAGTTATTTACACCTGGCTTGTAACAAGTACCATACACTGTAATGGAATTGTATTCAAATACCTGAATGCTCTCTAAGTTATTTTCATTTACTTCATAAAACGTTTGTATAGTATTGCTAGTATATTCTCTGTCATGGTCGAAAAGTAGTTTCCCTTTCTCATACTGTACTTCATTATCTACTAATGGACAGGAATCTGTATCACATTCCTCATCAATTCTAATAGCTGCTGCACTTTCCATGCTCTGGTGTCTTTTAGCCCAAGACAACGGTAAATTCTTAAAGTTTTTAATCTTGCGGGCCATATCCTTAAAGTATGAGGGCTTCGTTTCAAATCTCATACACCAACTTCTATTGAGTGGCCCAAACATCATAATTTGTGTTGGCAAATGAACCAAGTAATGTTGCTTAAGTAATATTCTTGCATTGGGATACACATTCTTAAAATGAGGTCAAATGCTCCTTAAACTAATTGTTTTAGATTGATTACAGACCTAAAGCTAACTTTATGAGCAAAACAAATACCCATAATTTCAAGCAGAGATAGGAAATGTTTCCAATTTGGATCATCACTTTCTACTTTACCATCCAAAATAAAAGGAAGAATGCATGCAAACAGCCACATTTGACTGGCACTTTGGCCTAGATTTGAAGAAGACTTAAATTCTAGGTCAACTGCTTTGATTGGAGCAGGTTTGTCCTTGGTATCTGAATAACCATAGGCAAAGTGGCCAATTCCTCTGTTCAGGTCTTTAAGTGTTAAACGACCGCTATCAAACAAATATTTGAAGATAAATTTCATTTCATAGCCCACAATGCCTTCAAGGAAAATATGCATAATATCTTGAGGTAGCTGCTTGGTAACATTAAAATATGGCGCTTCTAGGATCTTTACCCTGTTATTTATTCCATATTCTTTGGAGAAGTACTTTCTCAAATATTCTGACCCTGCATTTTCTATTGTAGAGACCTGTTCTTCATGGCGATCACTATTGCGCAGAACAAATTCTTCCTCTGTAAAGTGTTCCTGCATTTTCCCCCAGGATGTCATACAGTGACGGCACTTTCTCTTAGTGCCACCAACACTTTCTTTATAGCCACCGACAATTTGACTTGCTGGAGTGTCAGCAATAACAGCAAGAATTGCACCTTGTAAATACACTGTGCCCCCTCCAAGGATAACCAGTTTCACTTCCAAGTTCCTTAAGATCATCCACTAAGGGCTTGAGTATCTCGTTTAGTCCAAATTCCTTTATGTATTGCTTTTTACAAATAGCAAAAAGGTGAATGGATTTTAATTTTCCATGATAAACAGAATTTATGTTGACAAGCTGATAATAAAACAATCCTAGTGGATGAACTTTGTTTGTCATGGGGTTTGCAATATTAACGTCATCATAATAGATCAATAACTGGAGGGCATTGTCATCAGTAGAAAACAAGGTGTGGTTGCGCACAAACAAACCATCACTGAAATCTTGCAGATGATAACTGCTATTAGCTGGCTGACAGTTACTTTCTGAAAATACCATTTTTAGGGATGCCAAGGGCATCCCTAGTTATTTTCACGATGCGTGTGTATTTCCCATGGGAGTAACCAAATTGGCTGTTGACCAATTAGGACAGTGGATATCGGTCCCTTGGGAGTTCTGAAAAACCAGTTTCGAAAAGCTGGAGAGACGTTGTGGGACATTATCACAAACAGGTTTTTAAAAGAAAGAAGATAGCCCATGTTGTTTACAAACCTTCGCTGATGGAATTTGTCGAAATTTTTGCTGGGGCTTTTATTTTCAGGTAGGTATAAAAAAACTTACGTAATTTTTTGTTGCCTTTTAATTGTCTGCACTTCTTATCAAGCAAGGTTACTAACTAAATGTGTATTTTTCTTCTACAAAAGACACTGTCAGGAAAGTGAATTTGAGCTATCAATTTGCTTCTTTATTGTGTCTATGGTGAGTACCAAAACGTTCGCTTTGATTAGTCAGATTAGTGGCTATTTCACGTCCCTTCGTACAATGTTTTAAATTATTGAGCGTACACCTTTATTTTCATGTAACATGAGAGAAGACGTGGCAAATAATTGCATGTATTGTCATTATAGAAGGTAAGTAAGTTTTTCACTGTTTAGTACCGTTTTTGTGATGCAAGTTGGTTTTACATTTAGTATTCCGAAAAAATGAGATTTTTATCCGAAAACGAAGTTTCTACTCGTGCAATGAAGAATACATTGAGCAATTTTCCCAATGATTATGATTGTTGAAAGGTTTTTGTTTGACTTTTGAGGGAATTGAAAATACAGCGCCGCGCTGTATATTCATTCACTTCTGTCTAAGCCGGTAAAAAAGTAAAAAGTTAAAAACCCGTTCAGTGAAACAAGAATAATATATTTTTTGTAGACTTTTCTGTGATAATTGTACAATCATTGCATCGTATCATCTCGCGGCGAGCAAGGACAGCCCAAAACGCTACTAGGACGGAACATACGTACATAATTAGGTTTATTCAGCAGAGGTAATTATCAGGAGTTATAAAAAAGTGAGCCTGTTTGTTGCCAATGGTAATTTTAGCGAAGAAACATAACCTTTATACACAAATATTTATTAGTTAATGTGAAAATGCTAAGTCGATTTTGTCTTGTAAAATATACAGATATTTAATGAACTCAGTTGCATGCAATTGCATTGGTTACGCCTGCCGATATTTACGTTTTGTAATTTTTTTGTACAACTCCCATAATATGAAAAAAATGCTACATTGAAGCAAAATTACAATGAAGAAACTTTTAAGGCGCAGCCATAAAAATAGGAACAAAAACAACGAAACAAACAGCTAAAAAAACACACGTCTTCATCACGTTATGTCACGCAATATTTAAACGGGACAGGGCGATATATGGCGGCAATTCTTCAATTGTTTTGCTTTTTTTATTCAGCTTGGCATAAAATGTATGAAGCTGATTTTAATATATTTCAGGAATTAAACGGGCAGCATTTGTTAAAAAAAATATGTATTTTAGATCATCCTCTCTTGATTTTTTGTGGGTGCCCAGTGAAGCCCGCAATCTTAATCTCAATGTTGCTATTACGCATGCGCGGCATGTTAGTACCGAGAACTTGGCACATTCCTAATAATCTTCCACCAAGAATGAGTGGAATGTGATCACGAGTGTTTTGACCTTCGATCACATGAAACGTTCCAAATATGGGAGGTCAAATTATTCGACACGTCGGACTTTGTCTTCGGCTATTTTAAACAAACGCGAGTTTTTTTCTTTATAGCAGCTTCGCTTGTTATGAAAATGCTATTCCACACGGGATTCCACACTGACGTTTACATTGTAAAACTGATTCAGAACATCTTTAATCAAAGAGCAAAACTGGAAGGAAACACAGTTGTACTCATCCAAGCATGACATTGGGAAACTTGGCAAAATTTGCATACGAGTTAATATATACAAAACAGTCATAGAGGTAAAGCAAAATTATACTGTTGTAACTGTACTGGAGTTGCGGGTTTCAAAGTCTAATAAACTGTCACAAAGGTGTCCCGAGTTCTTCGCGATCACAGGGAAGGTCATACGATTTGCAGCAATTTGCTACCGTACCATATTTGGATGTTACAAAAACTCATCGGCGACTGATGTTTGCGTTGTAAGTTTACTTTGTATAGTGTTTGTTTCATTCTTTCTGGTAATATAATTTATTGCATGCGAAGCTCAGACAACACAAACGTTTTGAAAATAACAAAATAATTGATGTATAATATTATTACCGAGGCAAAAATAGCTTCAAGTGGCTAAAAAATCTCAATAAAACTCTGTGGAATTTGATATTTAGCGCGGAGCAGGCGTCACGGAGTCTGGCTGTTTGGGCTCGTCACGCAATCTCTGTGACGGCTCAGTGTGGTTTGCCGAAAATACATTTTCTGTACTGTATCGTTCACTTTCATCTCGCTTACAAAATTAATGCCAACGTTTGAGTTTCATGAATATCTTAACAATAACTAGTAATACGTGACTCGCAGGTCCTCGCGAAGCTTTTGTTGCCTAGTAACGGGCACGCTGCGATTTGATCTGCAAGGTTTCCAAGAATCGCTGCAAGGTTTCTGAGAATCGCTGGACGAACGCCGTGTTTTTGCTATGCCACCGGGTTTTGGTTTCGATTGGAGTTCGCTCGTCTCCCGACATCTGTAATAAATTGTAGCGCTCTTGTACTGTTTTCCCCACTTTTCTGTCCGAATGATCTGAAACCACCTCGCTTTTGAAGGTAAAATCTTCTTCGCAATATCGGATCGGCGAATTATTTTCAGACACAAGTCTTCACGTCTACAATGAAAACTAAGCCATATGTTGATCGTACTTTGAGACATTCCTGAGTCGTCTTTCCTTTTCCTGTTGTTGATAACGGATTTAATAAAGCCGGGTTTTTTTCACAAATGACCCGTATATAAATTTGTTCAATAAACTTGAAACTTGGAGTAAAAATTGTTATTCTTCAGCAGCCGTTCCTGTTTTTTACATTTACGTATACAGAGATTACGTCGAAGTCAATGTTATTAAAAGAACGGCCTGGATTCGAACCGAAAAAAGAAAAGAAAAAAAAAAATTTAGGATTTGAACTCACGCCCTCAATCCCGAAGATCAGATTTAAAAGTTAGCGCCTTAAGCCATTAGGCCACGAGCGCGCCGTGTGACGTCATGACATCCCCAACTCCACAAACATTTATGATCGTAAAGGCCACACGAGAATTGCTCTCGCGTGAGCTCTTGGGGGACAGAATTATAAACCCCGCTACCCTCGCGAAAGCGAGGAATTATTCAATAAAAAAGGGTCAATTTGTTCTAGTTAAAAATACTTTTAATTAACGGATCACGGCTGTGAGCTAAAATTTTATTTATTGCCAGTTCCACAGCACTGAACATCATCATGTAACCCATGATACCCGACTGACATCATGTTTTTGCATCACAATGCTTTTGCAACCACTCACATCCTGCAATTTGCCCGAGCTAGCTCAAAGCCATTCTGGCTCTTGTTAAACCTGGAACTCCAACCATCGATATCGCCTGCACTCCCTAACCATTGGTTATACTAGTAATAATTTTATAATGCAATAAAGTTGTATATCATTTGAACAATATTATTATTTTCCACTCTAGAAAACGGAATGATTCCTGTGAAAACCAAGTATTTGTGTCCTCTTCACCAGCACACAAGATGTTGTATCTTTTACTGTTTATAATGATATACAATAAAAATAATATATGTAGAGAATATAAAGATTTGGTGGCTTAAAATGTGTAATACAGTAATGTAAAAAGTCCCTCTCCTCCACTTAGACACACACACCCAAACCAACCAAACGAAGGGGTCCAATCATTCCATTTGTGACTACCAGTACTCACAGCAATGAATTTATACCATTTATACAAATAACCTTCGGTTTGGTTCCTAATTTATAGTCATCAGAGATCGGACATAAATCAATGAATAATAATCTGTCTAATCTCCATACATTTGTACTTTTTGCCAGCAAACCAACTAAGATTTTACACTGTCCTCGAAGAGGGAAGACCCATACCGGAACAATAACCATATCAAATGCTACAGTATTGTGCAAAAGTAATGCAAACGATTTTCGTCGAATATCGCGCTTTGTCCGTGCGATAAAATCGCCGATATCTCGGCGAAATATCGCATGGATTGGCATCGCGTTAAAATGATAATTCGTCGAGATATCGCCGATATCTCGCAGATATATCGTTCTAGCGATAATTCACCGTAACGATATTTCGCTGAGCCGAACGAGATTTCATTCTAGCGATAATTCGGCGCAACGATATTTCCCAGAGTCAAGCGAGATATCGTTTTGGCGATAATTCGCCGTAACGATATTTCCCAAAGTCAAACGAAACATTGTGTTGCCGAATCCAAAACGAACAGCGCTTTCATACAAATAAAATGTAAAACGTTCAAATGATCTTGACATCAAGTTAAAAAAGCAAGCAAATGTTTTAGGTACTTACGTACGGAATGGCAACTTTCATCTAAACTCCGCCATCCATAGATGCAAAACAAACACGCGCAGTGATCGAATCAAAAACCAAATGTGAAACAAACACAAGTCCAGACTTCGGTAAATAATTTTAATTGCCACGATTCCAAAACATATTTCCAATGCAATTCAAATGAGAAACTTCCAAAGTCACACATTTGGCAGAAAAGAATGATTTACTGTAAATAAACAATGATAAAAATAAAAGCGAACAGCAAAGGGATGTATTTCCAGCGAACGCGAATCGTCACGTGTACACGTGACAGCCACTTGAGGAATGTTTACTTTGTGAATGAAACACGTGATTTCTAACCGTGATCGTCTTCAAAACTCAAAAAGATCCAAATTGTTTGGCCTTTATCAGTCCTGTGTCCGTTTGAAATAAACCCGGACTTCATTTTCGAAATTATTTGTTTGCAAAAAACAAATCTTGGATGCAGTGAATGAATGTATAATTGTTAAAATGCTCTGTAATGTCGGGCTTCCACATGGCCGCGTAGGATACATGTACGGATTAAATGATGAAGTTTTTCCAAATGAAAGTCAGCTGGGAAGTGTGAGTACTTTGCTTTCTGATCATTATTGATACAAGGCTATCTTAACGGATAGTCCACCATTTAAACGTCTGGAAATGTGAATGTATGGATCGCTTGCCGTTGTTCGATCCCGAGTGAGACTGTTTTCGCTAGCCACATTTGTGGATCGTTGTGTCGGCTTCGCCGCTCACAGTTCACCCAAAGGAAATGGAAAACCTCTGGCAACTAGAGTGGTAACATTATCACACTGAATGGCAACGATATCTCGCTTAGTAGCCACGATGTATCGCTGAGAAGCAACGATATGTCGCTGAGAGCCAACGATATTTTGCTGACAGGCAACGATATTTCGCTGAGTGCCAACGATATTTCGCTGACAGGCAACGATATTTCGCTGAGTGCCAACGATATTTCGCTGACAGGCAACGATATTTCATTGACAGCCAACGATATTTCGCTGAGAGGCAACGATATCTCGCACAAGGCTCAACGAAATATCGCAACGAATCGAACGATAGATGCCCCGAAATATCGCGCGATATATCGTTTCGAAAAAATTATCGTTCAATTTCGCCGATATATCGCGAAATTAGCGATATTCGGCGAATATCGTTTGCATTTACTTTTGCACAATACTGTATGTCATTTATTACTTTGTTTTGTTAAAAAAGCATGTCCAGCTAATCGTCACTGGGCCCATGAAGAACCGGAAAGGTTACTAATTGACAGCTAACCTCTTCCTTCAAGGAAATGCCGTCACTAATGGCATCCCTATTTGTTGCTACTTTTCAAGCAACAAATGTACTTGTTAGAATTGTTTTGGACTTGAGCTGTTCTTGTAGTGTCTTCAAAAATTGGTACATAATAGAAGACTTTTTCAACCTGCAAACATCTTATCTGATCTTGGGTTCCTATAAAAAGAAGAAAAAAATTACGACAATGTTATTTTCTTTCTCTTCGTACGTCAGTAAATAATGGCATGCAGCAGGCAAAAGTCTGTTTCTGGCTGAACCCACAAAAAAATACCAATAACACTAGACTGAGAAAGTCTACGTTATACCAATTTTTTATGGGTACTGCGCTTGCGCAAGTGCCCATTATTGTCGTCGTCGAAGCATTCTTAACATTCCCTTCGTAAGACTTTTTTGTAACAATTCTTTCGTAAGACTTTTTTTGTAACAATTCTTTGAATAACTGAACATGATATGGCATTGTTCGATTGTTTCGCTTCATTGACAGTGGTGTCAAGTGCAATGCTTAAAAAGAAGATTGGCATCTTTAGTGAGCTATATGGAGAGAAATTGCGTTGCAAAATAAATATGAAAGACACGTTTGTTTTTAAATGTTTTTATTTACGTAGGTGTATTTCTTTGACAACTGCACGAACAGGGTCGCGTTTGATTGAGTCACATTGTTGAAGCTTTTGTTGAGTAACCGCCGGTCTTTTAGAGTCCTTCGTACAATTCATTTGTTTGATTAGGGCCCGGCCGCACTAGGCGAATTTTTGTTTGTTTTGCAAAAATATCTGTCATCAGTTCCGTTTCACAAGTGCGAACGGCGATTTTTTTCCTACCAAAATTTTGTCAAGCCTTACCAAACTTCAAAGGCGCCGTCATCCTGCCCCAGAGCAGGACAAAATTTTGTCAAGCGTCAAAACTGACAGATTCGTCAATTCACACACATTAATCTCAAGGTTACAGCGATGATTATTCGCTTGCCTCGGTCCGTACAACTTGTACCGGTCCAAAATTTTACCTGCTAGCAGCACCTATACTGATGTTTGAGTAGCACAATTTGCTTTACAAGCAGTGAACAGTGCACGTCCGATCGGGTACAAGTTTGCGCTAAAAAGTGACAGTGACAGTCGGGAAAAGCGGCAAGAAACATGCAAGTCGTTTAAAATTTCAGTCCGAGAAGAAGAAATATCTAGTTAATCAGTTTGTGTATCATACCACGAAGGCAGGAGAGTAAAAACTTTAGAAAGTACTGGTTTTAAAAGATTGTCGAGGAGTTGAATGCAAAATTTCACAGCAACAACAGAGGTTTTCGGTTTCTACGTGATTGATATGTTGTGGTTCGCCGCAGCGGCTCGTTGGTCACTGATGTTCTTACCACATTTTGACGTCTTCTGTGATCTATTACTGAACAGACCCACGGCAACATGGAATCTATTTGTTTTATATAATTTTGGAGATATTCGCTTCGGATTTTCACTTGAATGTACGCTAAATAAGCCGATAAAAATTATGTCAACAAACATCGAGTTTAGGCCACAGTGTTTTCATGCACTCAAATAAAACTTTGTGAAAACTAAACGGCTTAAAATAAACTACAGCTCAACTCAGCAAATGTTTCGAAAAGCAAATATTTAGAGACTAACCTCTATTCCGTCCTGATATGAGGAAAAACAATCTGAATTATTCCAGTCCAAATCCCGTTGCAAGTCGCTTATAAACGGCGAACGATAAGCTTAATCCCGCTAAATTTATCGGATTCTGTTCACAAATTATGAGCTAAAGGACCATCATATTTTCCTCCAAGTTCTAGCCAAGCTTGAACAGCCGATTTAAAATTCGTATCAATTGAACAACATTGAATTTCCTACGGAATATTTCCAGTTTGACGAAAATATTTCTCTGTTTTGAGCGAAGGATTTGTTGGAGCAGGCAGGGCGCCCGCGCGTTTTCCCGCTTCGTGACGTCATTCGTGCGTCTGTACTCTAATAGATAACAGTTCTAAACCAATCATGGCGCGAGTTTTACACAGTGAATTATATCATTATTTTTAGATTCTGTTATGTCAGCGCGAATGCTGCTGTGTAAACAAAGATATTACAGTATGACGACAATCAGAAGAGTATGAGTGATGAGTGATTTGAGAATTTTGTTATGTCAGCATGAATGCTGCGAATGCTGTTGTGACAAAGATCAAAGCCGCGTGCTGGATTGCAGAAAATTAATTCACCGCGCTTTCGGGAGTCTGACGTTGGACATCGTGACAAAATGATATTAGAAAATGGATTTTAGATCTACTATTGTTAAGTGTGTTAAATTTTTTCGAAACGAGGAATGATTTTAATATGAAAATATCTTCTAAAATTAAAGACGAACTTTATATCTGCTTGGTTTGTAGACGAAAGATAAGATCATCTCATTTGAGCACAGTTTCCGTTGTTTAAGAAAACAGTGGGTGATTGTATTCAAATTAGCTTGGGTTTTAAGTCTTGTTAGATGTACTGATCAAAATGACATGAAGGTAAATAAACTGAACAGAGTTTGTTGTCCGCAACTGACAAGTCGGCGAGCTAGTTTACGAGAGCAGAGTGTTGCTAAAAGTGACCTAATAAATTTGTTACGTTAAACGTGAATCGTGCAGTGTACTGTAATTACCCAGTTCAGTTAGCTAGGATATGAGCAGAGTCAAGATGAGAACTGTTCTTTGATGGATTCTTGTGTAATAATTCGTCGTCTATTTATAATATGTCAATAATTTCGCGGCGTGTAATTGGTCGAGTTATTACACAATTACAGAGATAAAGGCAAATAGCTTTGACAGTTTGCAGGGGGTTTTTTGGCAGGGTTTTTTTTCAGTTTCGTGAAGTCAAATCCCTTTGTTTTGACTGTGATTGAAACGCCTCGTATGTACAGTGGAACCCGGATAAGACGGACACGAACAATTGTCCGTATTAAGCAACGTCTAATGACTGCAGTAAAAGACCAAGGAAGTGAAACTTTTGTGTTACGCCTGCCACGCAGCACAGTGAGCAAGACAGTTGTCAAACATGTCATGACAATATACAGTGCACAGATAAGCGAGGTTAACTTTGTATGAGAGCGGAAAAGTGACCGTTGTAATGTAAGATAAAATATATGAGCTTTTCGTCGGGACAAACAAAACTGTCCGTAATAAGTGCGAAAGGGGAGGGGATAGCCTGCGTGCAGATGTCTCCTTTTCCTTGCGCGTACTAACTTTCGAGTGCCTCCCGAGTTTGTAGGGGGGTACCGCCGGGAAATTTTTGATACAGTCGAACCTCTACTAACGGCCACCTCTCCACAACGGCCACATCTCCACAACGGCCACTTTCTTTTGTCCCGGCGGACAGTCCATACATTCACTCTTGTTTTAACCTCTCTACAACGGCCACCTCTCCACAACGGCAACGGCCATTAAAACCCTATCTTTTTTGGCGTACAGTAATAAAAGGTCACGCAACTTCATCTGTACCACGCATCGTCGGGCAATACAGTATCTTATATTGCGGCACGTGTTTAGCCACTGATGGAAGAATCACACAATACTAGAAAGTACAAGGCCCCCATTTTTTTCTATTTTCCATTTTTTTTACGCTTTTACAGTACTGTATTTTTATTTCAGTCGTAAATCGAGTACAGCTGATAAGGCTCTGTGTTTAAATTGCATTGCGAAATTGAAAAAAAAAATGCCTGGTGGCACAGTAAGTCACATTAAAATAGAACCTCGCAGCCACTCACTCAAGCAAACAACCCTTGACAACTTAATTTCACGAAAGAGAAAGTAAACGATGTACAAACTGATGTACTCACTGTACTTTACTAGCTTTGTTTTGTTAACATTCCTGTTCTGAACATCATTTTGGTTTCTGTTTTATTGATACATTTTGATTGTGTTACGTATTCATATGCTATAATAAGCATTTTTAAATAAAAATGTTGTCCCCCCCAAAAAAACAAATGGTGTCATATTACACCCCTACCTCCCCATAACGGCCACCTCTCTACAACGGCCACTTACCTCTGTCCCCAAGGTGGCTGTTGTGGAGAGGTTCGACTGTATTTCGCATTTCGTGCGTTTTGATATGAAACCAGGCAGCAAAAAGCAAACGTATAAACATAAAAATTTCTTGCACTTTTTAAATTCAAAATGGATTAATGACAAACAATTGCAAGAAACTTTATGTGACATGTAATTTACAATTTACGGACAAATGTATCTATCGATTGACAGGATTTTGCTGCGGCCTTTCTATTTCGCTCTTCTGTGACCTCTGGCTCTGTTCGGTCCATTTTATCCAATATTGACACACATGCTGAGCCCTTTTGCAGTTCATTATTGGGGTACCCAGTCTTCTCTCATTTTGATAGAGCCTGGGGATTAAAATTCCGTATGAGGGTTTTAGGTCGAATTTATCGTTAACGTTAAATTCAGCTTATAGAATCTCAAGATCTGGTCCAAAATTTAATATGTCACCCAGCAAATCTACAAATGGCGGACCTTCGATGTTATCTTCGTTGATTCAGGCTTCATTTCCAGACTACACCAGTTAGCGAATTAGAGCTTTTCATTCACTTTATTTTCAGCCATCGGTCCACGGACGCACCTGTCGCATCCCTCGCCCTACGGGCCTGATTATTTTAGTGTGGTTAGCCAAAGCAAGAGATGTTGCCTTAGGGCTAGGGTTATCAAATGCAATACACCAAAGAAAAAAATAACAAAACCAACAAAGTTGCTGCACTATCCTCAACGGCGACAACTCGGAGAATGAAGTCTTGACCTATATTATCAATTGAGAGGTCTGGTGAGAGTTAACGAAAGCCATTGGCGTGGAAATGTTTATATCTAGTATGTCTAGTATACATGTTATAAAGGGATGATGTGGATTCATGACTGCTGGGTAGAGAAAAATATAACTTACTGATTGAAATCGTGAGAGTCCCTAACCCATTTCGTTTAATCGGCTCATGGGCTACATGTATGCGCATTCTCTGAGTAAAAAATGCAGTAGCCATGAGCACGCCTCGCGGGCCTATTTTTAGCTATAGCTTAAGTCTCCTACAAGCAACACCGAACAGCTCTGAGTAAGTAAGTAAGTAAGTAAGTCATGAGCGTGTGCAAGAAATTTCAAACTGTATGAAAGCGGCGAACATGATGGCAAAGTGAGTGGCGGATTGAATTCTCGAGAAAAATAAAAACTCAACCACTGGCTGTTTCGGCTGTTTCAAGCACTGGAATGGTTTCTTCAATTTGCTCACTCGTGATGAATTCCTGGCAATAAAGCTCAACCGCCAGACTAGAATATTTTTTTTTCACAGACTTTAATTGAGGTTTGTTTCTAACTATTTTTTTCTGTATATACAACTATATGTATAGACTGTACTTTCACCGGAAATGATTCCTTCAAAACCTTCACATCCTTGAGAGATTGAATAAACCATTCCAGTGCTCAAACCGCACAGAAAATCTGCAACGGAAAAAATTCTTACAACAATGTGATAAAAGATCAATTCAGATCAAAGAGCTGCTCTTTTTTCAAACGGTTAGAAAATAGATGTGGATGCCGGTTATTTGTGCGTTCCAACATTTCAATTTATTACATGTATGCACAGTACTATATCCTTAGCTAAGTAAAACTGCCAAACACTATCTGAAACAGCCGGCGGTTGAGTTTTTATTTTTCCCGAGAATTCAAATCCGCCACGCACTTTGCCGAAATGCGTCGCGTTCACCGCTTTTCCTTCAAGATGGTAAGAAATGGAAATATACCTTTATTTCTTCAGAGATGGGAAGAACAGAAGTATTGTTATCTTTGGTATTAAAACATGGAAGAGACATAGCTTGTTCTCCACTGCTGTTTTAATACATAACTCCGTTTATGTTATTACTTTTATAAATTACGTGAAACGGGCAACTTTATTGATGTTTAGCTTAATTTAGTTGTCGCTGGTTGATTCTCTCCAACATTATTTCGGTAACGCAGAACCGTATTAGGAGAGTTTACTTGCAATTGGTCCATTTCCAATGCCGGGTTAACTATGGTTTTCTTTCTCGATCACTTTTCTCAAAAATTTCTCAGAGACTTGGTTCTTCAGATTCTTCGTTCTTCAAACAACCGTGCTCTTTAGAAGCGGACAAGGTTCGTGTATTTTCGTAAAAGTGTCACTAATTATATCTACCAAAATAAATAATACATGATGTTTAAACAACTAAAATTAATTATATACACACGATGATTAAACAACTAAAATGAGTACTCTATTACAGATGTAGATAAGACATTATCAAATCAGCATAAATTGATAGTATGCTCAGAAGGTCTGTCATATTTTAATAAGAAAAATTTTTATTAAATAAAAGACTCTTTTTAATAAAATACAACCTTTTAGGCATATTAACCCCCCCCCCCCCCCCTCTAAAAGGGTTTTTTATATAACATTATGTATCTTTCAACGTTCTTATGGTTTCCAACCATCTCTTTTTGGATCAGTGGGGCACAAGAGAGACGGACGGGAGGCATGTTCTGCAAAGGAAAAGAAAAATGGGAGGAAACAATTAACAATTTAATTATATTTAACATATCAGAAACAAATGCAAAATAATTGTCAAATAATACTAAATTATATTGAATTAATTAAAGTATTTTTCACTAATAATTAATATTAACCATAACCGTAGAGACTTGCAGTCTGTCGAAGAATATCAGGACAAGTGTTTTAAATATTAAAAATAACATTAATTGCGACCATCATTTTTCAGTAAGTCTAAAAAAATTATTCATTAAATAAATTAATTATAAAAGAGGCATAAAGAATATATTTATCGCTACGTGGCAGTCGGAGTTATGCAATCAAATGTCAAGAGTCAGCCACCCGGGGGTACTATCAAGAAGGATAAAATGCTTCAAGCATCGCACTAGGGAACTTTTAATATAATTTATAAAAAACTTTCAAACCAAAGTACAAGTGTAACACAGACTCATGATAAAGGCTTTGCGAGCGTCGTGGGGAGCCGGTCCATTACAGAGAGGCGTGTGACAAGATTAAAGCAAGCCATCTCTGAGAGACCATGTGTCGGATTGAAAAAAGGAACATTCAGATGTATCAAGTAAAGAAAGAGAACCTTTTAGTCTTAACTACAAAAGTTTACGTCATATGGGGCCATATAGAAATTAAAAACATTCAAACATTTTTAAGTTATGCAACTACGTAGCCACAGAAAGCCTCATATTGCAACCCCCTATTAAACCCACCCCCCCTTTTTTCTCTCTGTTTTACCTCTCTCTCTTCGTTTTTCCCTCTTATTATATTTCTCTCTCTCTAATTATTTCATATCAAAAATTTATTCATGTAAAAATTTATTTCATGTCAAAAGTTTGTCAAGTTTGTCAAGTTACTGTTGTAAAATCAAAGTAATTGTTGTTTCAATAACAATGTAAGAACGAAGTGCCATTAATTGTAAAAATGACAAACAACGGGGTGAGGGTTCCTGGTCCCTTTCCCATCCCACCGCAATCGCCGCTGGCGGTTTTAATTTATTTGTTTTAACTAACACTACAAAACATTCAACAAATCTAATTAAATTAAATAAATTAAAACGGATTTATGTATTAAAACATCAACGAAGTGCATGCTATGTTACTTCTGTGTTTTAATATCAAAGACAACATTACTATTACCTTTTCCCATCTATTTTGAATAAAAATTGTCTTCATTTCTTCTTCCCATCTTAAAGAAACTACTTATAGAACCATATGCCCGGATCCTCTGTCCTATCATATGGCGGACCATGTCCAACCTAAGATTCCTACCGTCGTGGGTTAGTTGTGTCAGTCCACTGCTGACTCATGAATCGGGTCAGTATGTCTGAAGAACGACATTGCACTTTGGCCACAGAAATTTATTTCTGTAAAATCGAGGGGAACGAATCTGGGAAGGCGCCTCATGGCTCGACAACTTTCCAGATTGGTTTGTCTTTTAAATTAACACAAACCAAGCTTGTAAATAAAATATGAATATTTATTCAACTTCTCATCAATAATACAAATTGCAAATCTTGTAATAAAATTTCATAAATTGAAATTAAACTTTTGCATTTTTTCTTGCAAATTCTACGAGTACGTATAACATTCTTTAACTTTGGAAGGACCTTATAAGCAATAACAATCTTTCTTTTAAGATCTAATCCTAAACTGGCACTCCCTAAAATTTCCTTAACATGTGAAGTCAAATTCTGCCCTTTACTATATACCATAGTATATAAAACTTTTACATTAATATTCTGAGAAAGCCCTCTCTTCTTTAACTGTTTTCCTTCATTATAGTCAACTATATTTTTGTCAATAAAACTTTAGTCCTCCCTACAACTAGAGTTTCTAATATAACGTATACATTCAGTTCTTATCAAACCCTTAAAAACATGACTAGCATGGTTTGAAGTTGGATCTATATATGAAAATTTATGGAACTGTTTAAAATAAGTTCTTAAATGAATTTTCTTATTTAAAGCAGATATGTCGTCAATAGATAAGAGCAAATCTAAATATTGACATTGAAACCGGTTTAATTTTATAGTTATTGTTAAATTACTAGGATAAAACAACATTAATCTATCTATCTCAGTTAAAACAAGATTAAAGTCATCAGTATTTCAAATCATCAAACCGTCATCTGCATATCGCCTTAGAACCTTCAATTTTAAACCTGAATCACCCTTTACAAGTAAATACTTGTATTCTGAATACATTAATACTAAGTCACTGATTTCGTTACTAAAATAGCAACCCATACTCACACCCTCAACCTGTCTAAATACATCATTCCCAACATTAAAATAATTCCATTCATTACAAAATATATAAAAATCTAAAATCATCTCTACCAATCCCTCATCAATTTCTAAAATTGACTCCAAATCACGCAAAGTTCTAGCAGCATTCGTAAATAATATAGTCATATATAAATGCTTAAAATCAAAACTTACAAAACAGTAAACACTATCATAGTCCATATATAATTTCTCTATTTCATTTACTAATTCATTCCCACATCCCAATATAGTGGCCTTTAAATTATTCTCCACCATAAACAATTGAAGGGCGTGCTGGAAGGGCATAATTAACAATAGAATTCTATTGTCGTTATGCCCTTATTCCAGCACGCCCTTCAATTAAAATTTTTCAAGAATTTTTCTTAATTCTTTCTGAACAAATTTGATGCCTCAACTGTGCACCAGCTATGACCAGTCACTATAGGCCTCCCTTTCAGCTCCGACTCATTTTCAATGCTTGCCTCTTCCATAAGTTTATGAACTTTTGGCATTAAATTTAAGCTTGGCAAAATATAATTTTTCAGTCCATTCAATTTGAACCAATTTAAATCCCCTTTAGAAAGCAAATCCTCGTGCTTTCTAATTAATTTTTTCAGTTCTCCCCTGCAATTTAATTTAATATTTTCCACTATTTCAATGTTTCCAATCCACTCGTAAAAAGAAGATCCCAACTGTCTTTTATATTCTTCACTATACCAGTTTGAAGAATTGATAGACCAGCCCAATTTTTTATCACTTTCACGTATAATTATACTGTCATCATTTAGGATTTGTTTTACTGTATTTAAAGGACAATCAAACCCTTAAGTCCTCCCCTTTTCCCTTCCCAGTCGTTTGCATCGTCTATAGTTTAAAACATATCTATCAAGAATCTTTAATGTATTATAAACATAATCCCTATCTTGCTTAGCTAAGTTTGGGTGACTCAGGTGCCTCCTTATATTACGCCTGGTTGAACCCTGTTTTAGGATTTTTGAGTTAAGGATTTTTAAGTTAAGGGTTTTTCCCCCCTTTATAAAATAATTTTGTTTTGTTTCGTTAGTCGTTGGTGTTCTCTTTTTCTGTGGCTTTCTAATTGAAACCTTTATAAATTTTATTAAGGAACTCTCGACATGACATTTTATTTCAACCGAAGAATCCCTTTCAATATTTTCCCCTTCGTTAAAAACCACATATCCCCCGCTTTTATTCAAAAGCCTCTCCTCTTTCTCAGAAAATTTTAAAGGAGTAAAATTATGCAAATTTGACCCTTTTCTTGATTTCTCTCTGTTTAAAGCAGCATCATTTTCCTTTAACCTTAACCGTTGTATGCCATCAATAACTTGGCCTTTCACATAATTTTCCCTATTTTTCAACAACTTATTATAAGATTTTAAATTAAATCTAATTTCGTAAATACTTGAAATTTGTCCTCTCCACATCTTCTTTTGTTGTCGTTTGCTATGGGCATGTTTTTGTGTCTGGCTCCTCATATCACAAACCTCAGAAGCCATCATTTTGTTGCGACTGTCTACTGTCCTTTTAATTGTGTCTTCTAATGTTTTGATGTTGTTGGCCAATTCTTCCCTATCGTTTTTGTGATTTCTTATTGCAGAGGAGTCAATTTCTTCCAATTTTCCAGCCTCGTACAAATATTCGTCGGTATTCGCTTTATCCAACTGATACAAATCCAGCTTCTTTTCAACAATATTGTTAAATGTTTCACTTATCAAAATCAGTTCCTGACTTAGCATCTCCGAAATCCCTCGTGATCTTTTCACCTTCTGATTCCATTCCAAAACATAAATTTCCGTACCAATGTCAATATCCATCTTTTAAACTCAATTTTAAGCTCTCACAATCTTTCGCGTTGAGTTTTCTCAGTGAAATCTCACGAAGACAACTTTTGCTTTCAAACTTTAAAGCTTAATCGTTATTGCAATTTGCGCGAGCTCGATCTTACGCCATTTGAGTTTAAATCAACATCTTATTGAATTTTTACGTAGCAAAAATGTTGTGTGCACTTCGTCAAAACTTCGCATGTTGTCGATTTCACAAACGCTGCCACAGCTTTTTTCTTGGTAAGAGATATTTACAACAAGCACTACCAAATATTTCTTTAAAACCATTAATTTCTCACCGATTAGATGATCTTTTCCCGCTTAAGATGGATTCTAGCCAAGTACTAAATGAAGTTTTCCCTGTTGGTGACGACCCTTCCGTATCAATGGCGGCCAAGATGGCGGTCCCTGCCGTCCCTGGGGCAATTTTAACGGCAAGCGGCAATATGGATGTGGCTGGACCATCTTCAGCCAAAGTGGAGGTAGATAAAGTATTTTAGTCTTCTAAATACTCCACATAAGCATCTCAGTTACAAATAGCATGTTGGGCTCAGCCGATTGGTACCATTTTGGCGTTGAAACGTGCGGTAAATAGATTTTCTCCTCGGTTATATTTTACTAACCCTACCCCACCATAGTTCAACCATCAAATTTTTACTCACCCCTCCCTAGTGCATCTATTTACCATGTATGTCTTCTGAGTTCCTGATGAGACAAGGCATACACTCTTTTGTATCTATCAGGATGCTTTTGTGTGTTTAATATATAGTGAGCTCACTAAATGGGGATTAAAATAATTTAGAAATAATTTAGAAATAGTGATTTTATGGTGAATTATTGAAAGTCGTATTGAATCCTAAATACAGATTGAGCAGCGGCTCAAAGACTCCCTGAGAAATGTCCAAGAGAAACAAGAACCAGAGGAAAAAAGAAAACAGGAACTCAAAAGGAAAATAATAAGGGCTAAGAGACTAACTGCACAGATGCTACTCTTATCAAAGGAAATGAAGCATATTGTGAAAGAAATAGAAGATTCGTGCAATTAAGGTTCTGTAATAAGCACTATTGACATCTTTCTATTTATTAAAATTTTATTTGTAAAAATTTTAGGACAGACACATTGTAATAATTGTATTTCAATGCAAATCATAGCTGTCGCATTTATTTTTTAATTATTATTTATGGAAATATTTACGAGACAGTCATATTTTAATAAGAATATTTTATTAAATAAAAGACTGTTTCTTTTTAATAAAATACAACCTTTTAGGCATATCCCCCCCCCTCTAAAAGGGTTTTTTATATAACATTATGTATCTTTCAACGTTTTTATGGTTTCCAACCATCTCTTTTTGTATCAGTGGGGCACAAGAGAGACGGACGGGAGGCATGTTCTGCAAAGGAAAAGAAAAATGGGAGGAAACAATTTAACTATATTTAACATATCAGAAACAAATGCAAAATAATTGTCAAATAATACTAAATTAATATTGAATTAATTAAAGTATTTTTCACTAATAATTAATATTAACCATAACCGTAGAGACTTGCAGTCTGTCGAAGAATATCAGGACAATAATAATAAAAATATTACAAGTGTTTTAAATATTAAAAATAACATTAATTGCGACCATCATTTTTCAGTAAGTCTAAAAATTATTCATTAAATAAATTAATTATAAAAGAGGCATAAAGAATATATTTATCGCTACGTGGCTGTCGGAGTTATGCAATCAAATGTCAAGAGTCAGCCACCTGGGGGTACTATCAAGAAGGATAAAATGCTTCAAGCATCGCACTAGGGAACTTTTAATATAATTTATAAAAAACTTTCAAACCAAAGTACAAGTGTAACACAGACTGTCATGATAAAGGCTTTGCGAGCGTCGTGGGGAGCCGGTCCATTACAGAGAGGCGTGCGACAAGATTAAAGCAAGCCATCTCTGAGAGACCATGTGTCGAATTGAAAAAAGGAACATTCAGATGTATCAAGTAAAGAAAGAGAAACTTTTAGTCTTAACTACAAAAGTTTACGTCATATGGGGCCATATAGAAATTAAAACATTCAAACATTTTTAAGTTATGCAACTACGTAGCCACAGAAAGCCTCATATTACAACCCCCTATTAAACCCACCCCCCTTTTTTTCTCTCTGTTTTACCTCTCTCTCTTCCTTTTTATATTGGGTAATGCAATATATATTGCGGTAACGCAATATATATTGCGTGACACAATATATTCGTATGGGCAGTTTTTGTCATGGATCACTCGATCACTCGATTTTTTTTTCGTCTAAGATGTTATATTTTAAAGAAACGTATGGAAAATTGAAGTACGAGATTTTGCTTCTAACAACGCTTCAAGTACTAACGTAACAGCGCAAGGTATATATATATTTCTTTTGTGTTGCGGTTTCCCTTATGGTACACTACAAGCTATTTGTGCAAAAGACGCATGCGCGTAGCGCCCAAATTCGGAATATAATCACTAGGACCTGATTTCCTACAAGTCACTGATGTGATTTGCCCCAAATCAGGACATTTTTGGAAAAAAAGACACTTATTATTACTTATTGCTGAATTTTCCAAAACAGAATGTTACGACTTGAAACTGATGCAAATACATGTATGTTGAAAAAGCGTGAAATTTACCGGAGCCTTCGTGACATCTGGAGCCACAAGATCATTTTCATAAATAAACATTTACAGTCAAACATTTAAAGTTATTTTAGTGCGGGTACCGCTATGTGTTCTATTTCAGCAACATTTGTTCCGCTGGGATTCTTGCATTTTTGTGCCTCCTTCATGTGATAAATTCGAAATACAAAAATTAAAGTAATACTTTTCTGAATGAATAGCAGATACTTTACAACAGTCTTGCACAATGTTTATACAAATAAAGGGGATACTTAATATGTAATGTCAAAAGGTGAACGTAAGGTTGATTATTATCAATTATATTACCTTCTCTTTTATAAACAAACACTCACACATCTACCTTCTGAAGCTTAAAATATACTTGGTAGGATACATTTTCCTGAGCCAACAGTGACTTGCGCAAACTAAGCTTATATCAACGGCTTACAACAACAGCCTGTAGTGCCCAGATGTGGGTTTTAAAGGCTTTAAGTCGTATATTAGTGCTGTATACAACATTGGGCTGACAGAATCGCTTTTTAAGATTCTATAATTTTTTAGATAAGCAGGCACTATGAACCACAGTTTTATGAAAATGCCATGAATTTCTCTTGAAAACCCCATGAAAACCTTTTCATGGCCCATGAATCCTGCAAAATGAAATTTCATGGCTTTATTTGAGGCCATGAATTTTCCATGAAAAATGAAGTATTATATTTCATGGCCCATGAATTTCTTGAAAATAGATTTTCATGGGCCATGAAAATGGTTGGTTTTGAGGTCATTTATTTCATGGGTCATGAATTTTCCATGAAACTCACCATAATGTATTTAATGGCTCATGAATTTCTTGAAAAGAGATTTTCATGGGTCATGAAAATGGTTGGTTTTAAGGTCATTGATTTCATGGGTCATGAATTTTCTATGAAACTCACCATAATGTATTTAATGGCCCATGAATTACATGAAAACATATTTTTCATGGGTCATGAAAAAGGTTGGTTTTGAGTCACTGATTTTGTGGGTCATGAAATTTCCATGAAATTGATGTTTAAAAGATGCTTTAATATACTACAGTCATGTATGTAATCACTTAAAGTGTTTCCAACGACTGGAATTCTTAGATTATATACAGTCTAAAAGTTGAAGTCCTATATATCCTGGGTATATATTTATTCTGAAATGCCAGTTTTTACAATAACACCATCAAGGATAAGAGTTGATTTTCATTTCACACATTGGAGTGTTTTCTTGATCTTTTGCAAGTTAAGACATCATCATTACCCTGTTAAAGCATAAATTGCATGATTATAAGAGCTTTGCACATTTCCTAGGGGCGTGTTAGATTGGCCATAATCCAAAATACGAATACACAGACTGATCACTACAACAGGAATTTGGAGTTACTTAGGAAATCGAAAATGGCTTCCAATGACTACTAAGTTAAATTCAAATTACCTAATGGAAAAAGCATACATTATCAAAGAAGTCAGCTTACCTTTTGGAATGCTCAAAGTTGAACTGAGAAGGCGATTATATGAGAATCAATCCCAATGTCTTGTTTACATGTAAGTACAAAGCTTATCGGCATGTTTGTACTCTGAATATTGCATCATTCTCACAACGAAAATCCATAATTTTCAAACTTTACAGCAATATAATTGCAGCTTAGAATCACCGTGCATTTCTGAACATGAATTCTGATTACTTTCATTGCTATAACAGGCCATTAAAATGAGTAAAAACGTTGTGCTGTATGTGTATGTACACCAGCCGCCATATTGGATTTGAGATCCTGGGAACGAGGCTGATATATCCCATGATGCTGTAGTAACCAAGTTCAAAAGATCGTTTTTTTCTGGCGGGCATTTGATCGAAATTTTGAAGCAAGGAACACAAGATCTTGTACTTCTGAGAAACAAAGTAAGTATGGGAAACTGTAATGAATCCTTGAAGTAAATCTTCTTTAGATAGAATACTTGCATTTCACAATAGTATGCCTGATGTGATCAGTTAATTTGTGTTATCAACTGAAAGCATTGAACTTGCATGTAAATCCTGTCTCCTTATGAATTTATACTCTAGCAGCTAGTCTGATCTGTCAGAGTAAGAAGCGAGATCTGATTGTAACCACACAATGTTGCTTTGTGTTTTTGTTGTAGCTGAGCTATTGATAGAGACAGAAAGGCTTGAAGTGTACAGTCACCAGAAGGGCAATAAGCTAAAGCTTATGTTTATAAAGCTAAGTTCACTTGTAACATCAACTAACATGTCTTTTTGATTAAAATTAATATGGAAACAATTGACCGACACTGTATTGCTATTGACAACCTACACAACGATTTTGGTGAGTGGAATAAAGTATGAACAGAAAATATTGATGTTTAGGTCTGTTTGATGTTTTGTGCCTGGTACACTGTTTATGAATGACAGCACTTTCCCAAACATTAAGTCTCAATTGAAAACTCCAGAGTAGCAATGTACTGAAAACCAAACAGCACCCATTTGTATGATAAGTTTTTCCAGTCAAGGTATGATTAAATTCAGTTTTGATCCAGTTACATTGCACATGTAGATCAATTTAAATTACATTCAAAATTCATGGCAATTTAATGGAATTTTCATGGTACTTGTGTGCCTTCCCATACCCCATGAAAAAGGTGGAGAACCAAATGGGGGTTAACTTTCATGAGCCATAAAAATACCATGGAAAGGCCATGAAAACCCTCAGAGAATTTTCATGGTCAATGAAAATTTCCATATTCACAGGATATTCATGGGCCATGAATTTTGCAACCCATTAAAAAACCCATGAAAGTGGACACCATGAAAATCCAGGTGTTTTATTCATGGGTCATTAAAAACCTGACGCTGTGCCCCATGAAAATTTAATGGCTTTTTCATGGGTATTTCATGGCCTTGTACACAATGTGGGAGATTTCATAGGCCATGAATATGGAAATTTTCACAGGATTTTCATGGCTTTTTTCATGGTATTTTCATGGTACAAATCCCATGAAAATGCCATTAATTTTAACCATGAAAATCCTGTGAAAAACTTGTGAAAATGCCATGGATTTGCCATGAATAAATCCACGAGATTTTCATGGGTTTTGATTTCATAGTGAGGGCTCATGTGAGAAATTAAAGGTCAGTACAAAGAAAAGTTTTTATACCTCAAAACATGTCATTTGTATTACGTTCTCTTTAAACAAACGTTAAACATCTATCAATTTTGAACTTTCAAAACACTTTCTGTTGCATGTCCATGCATTTCAACGCATTCAGGTAACTATTTGTCTTTAATCGGAGGGTGATATCTTGCCAACTTAGGTTTTGGGTGAGGTATTTTTTTCCTTTTCTTAACGAAATATATCAATTGCAATTTTTTAATCGCTTGTACTGCAGGCTACTAAATAAATGTAAGCTACTTTCTTAGAAAAACTCAATAATTTTTTTTATTATTTGTTTCTATTTTGGAGGGGGAGGTGGGTTAGTTGATAGTAATTAAAAGCAAAATTTATATCTGCAAAGTTCGAAAATCGTTACACAACATGGCGGCCTAAAGGGGCCCTCAACAGCGTCGCACCAAGTACCCTGCCTTGATATACTTTTTAAATAATCTGACCATGAATCTGCAAAGTGCGATAATCGTTACCCAATATGGCCTAAGGGGCCGCTAGTTCCCTCTTATTATATTTCTCTCTCTCTTTTTTATTATTATTCATCTCTTAAGAAGTGCGGTTTGATTAACATCAGCAATTTAAAGCCCCTCTCAAATGTTTACGCAAACCGAAGCAGTTCGTAAAAGAAGATCACGTATCAGAGTATATGTGCTGCACACTGCAACAGCTTGTCCGCAGGGGCTTATCACGCTGTCCGGTGACGCGCTCAGGGTCACGCACTGTTCGAAATGAAACAGCCAGTAATTAAGAAAACGCTGCATTACATACTTGTTAATCAAGAATAAAATGATTATTTAAAGTATAAGTGCTTAAAATACATGCAAATTATCGAAACTATAACATGAAAAATGTTCCTACTGAAAACAAACAATCTGAAACAATCACGGTCAATCACCGGCGCAAAGGTTTTATGACAGCTTATCTTGGGCTTGGGATTCCATTTGACACCAGATACTAAAGCCTTTCATTTTGGTGAGAAGTTTATTCGATTCACCTGGAGCAACCAGTAATTCCAGAGTAACTGGCACGTTAATTCCTCCGCCTTTTTCCATTGACCTTTTGGATCATCAGATGGCAATCCTGTAACAATGCTGTGAGGTAGGAAATAGTTAAATATACTTGTGACATCTAGTGACATTTTTCGGCAAGAGAACACCCTGTGGGAAACGCGTAAAAAAGTATACAAATGGGAAGGAAGGTTTACATACCATTTTTAGTTACTCGTTATAAGCCAAAGAGGGGCCAAAACTTCTTGTTGCAGATGTCCAAGCTGCCCTCTATTGTTGCAAAGCTTGAAAGCTCTACCTTTTGATCCGATTTTTCTTTAACTTCAAATTCCTCCCCAATGTTCACATCAAACAAGCATTCCTGGTATCCTTTCACGACACAACGTATGGTAACTGACTTCCTCGCTATCTCGTGTTGAGGGGTGTTGCATACATTTTGAAGTTAAATCTTGGGTTATATCAGCTCTGGATTGCACAGAAATTGTATGGTGGCGATAGAACCTAATAGAAAACTGATCTTCTATAAAGCTAATCGATAAGGCCTATTTACCACTGAATTATGACCACTTCTCAAATGACCAAATTCCCGAGAAGCAAAGAAATAAAAACAAATATTAGTAAGCTGCAAAGAAGTTTGAATCGCAGATGCTGGGTCGCCGATAAACATATTCTATATTCGAAATTTCCCTAAGTATTTGTTATCTAGTTGAAATTTCATAATAGAATGGTAGTACTCCACTACCCCTCTCCCTGGTATGTCTGTTAAGACTAAACTGGCTTTGTTGGTCACAATTACAGCTGAAAACATGGGAAAAGACAAGCAAGGTATTTCGCGAGGCAAATGCTCTTTGTGTGACGGCGCCAAATTCGAAAGCAGTGGAGTACGCTGTGACTATTGTGGTCACACCCCAATCGACCACAATCCATTAGACCTAGTACCTAAGAGGCCAAAAATAGATGATTCGCTGCCAGTGAATAATGTGATTGGTGAAATTCAACTGCTCCCTGATGAACTAAGGACTTCACAGTCCAGCGAAAGTGAAAATTTAGAGAGTCCAATTCCTGATAAGGAGTTTTGTTCACAATCCGAAGAAAATGAAATTGTTGAAAGTGAAGCGTCTAATCAATTACAAACGACAACCTATGTTGGTGCATCAAAGAAAGCAGAAATGGAAGTTTTGCATCCGGATGCCAACAACGCTGTTGCTATAGTGAAGAGTTTTCAGAAGCGAGTTGATGCCATGACATCAGAAAAGGAAGGGGTGGTCCAGAGATTTGAGATTAGAAGAAAAAATGAGCAGATTGTCGCTTTCTGTAATGTATGCACCACAACGATTGCTACAGGCGAATTTCATTAAGAAGCATATGGCCTCACAAACACACAAAACAAATGTCAAAATCGCTCATTGCAGGGACAGCGAGATACCATTAGCTATTCAGAACATCCAGAAAGAGGTTGAGGAGCAGTTCCCGCAGGTGTTCATTCCCAAAACGAAGTTGGTTGTTTGCCGCATCTGTAGCACAGAGCTGCTTCTGTTGCACAAAGTCGTTCTTAACAATGTAAAGCAGCACGTGAACAGTACATGCCACAGACAAAGAGTTGGAACATTTGGAAAACCAGGACTGACAAATGATATTTCTTCTTTCTTATTTAAGCAAGGAAAATCAGCAGAGAATTCTAGGTTATCAGGCCAGGGAAACAGCTTTGTCTTGGATTTCATAAAGACTGTACTGTATATAAACTGGACAATAAGTCTGTGATGATGAAACCGAGATTACTTCTTAATGATCTAAAACCCGGAGAAGATGAAGGAAAAGTGTCATGGTATCCTGAACCACACTTTATTGTTCATAAGACTGATGAAACAGGGTATTACACTTTTTGCACTGGTGTTACACTGCACTGCTCTTAGCCAATCAGAATTGAGGTTTTTTTTCAAGTGTATTATTAAGTAAATATAATTGTACAGAAATATAGTGACATCAAAACAATATTGTTATTTTGACATCACTGGATTATTGACCTATTGGAGCATCTGTTATGTTGCAAGTGTATTTTAAATTTGCTTTGTGTATACTTAACTAATTTTTTTTTCTGTCAGGTTCTAATAGTGCTGCACCCAGGATCCGTAACACAACAAAGGTTTGTACTTTGAATGAAAATAATTCACTATAAATGCTAGTTTCTGTGCAGATAAGCTAATAAATTTAAGAAAAATTACACCAGGCTGAAGAAAAACCTACCCACCCACCTACCTACCTGCCTGCCTACCCACTTACCCACCTAACTAACTGCCGACCTACCCACCTACATGTAACTACTACATGTACCTACCTACCTACCCACCTATCTACCTACCTACCTACCTACATTGTACCCTTCACTCACTCACTTAATTGCTTGCTTGCTTGTTTACTTACTTGTATACCTGTATTTATTTTAGCATTGCCCTGAGTGTGGAGAATTCAATCCCATTGCAAAACAGAAATTTCACACATGTTATCATGTATTTTCGCGGAAAAAGACTGACTGGGAGAAAATAAAATCGAAAGGCAAGACCTCCACTACACATACACGTGAAATGCTGGAGTATCGTGTAAGTTTGCTCATTATTGTTACATTCATGTACCTTTTATTGTTTTTGTTATAAAGCTGACGTTAAATTAATGCTCTCGTGTAATATTTGCAGTCTGTCATATCAATTTCCAGCTGAAATATTTTGTAATGCAAGTCAAACCTGGTATTTCCCACTCTTTTTTTAAAGTTCATTGACTACAGACAAAATCAGCGATTTTTTTATTCCTGTTTTGCTGATGTTTTTGCCAAATTTTGCAGTTTTGTCAGTGAACTTTAAGTATCAATGAAAACAATATGGCTGTCAAAACTGATGAAAAAAAAATACCCTAACAGCCTTGTTTAGTACTGGATAAACACCTGGTTCAAATAAAGACCATACAAGGAAGAGTTTTGAAAAAATACACCCGGCTTATTGCTTTCTTTTGAAATTTTTTAACAGACCTTTAATACAAAAACATCAAAGAAATTAAGCATACATGTATAACAAGTAATTGCATAAGTAGGGAACGTGTTGAAGCATATACCTGTAGTCATGAGATGGATAATAATTGTATAACTAAATGAATAGTGTTTTAATTCCTATTTAATATTGATACCATGTTAACTTTTCCAAATTAATGAAAATTAAGTGACAGTTTTAAATTTGTTTTACTTTTCCATATACTCTAAATATAGGCTAACATTCTTCACGCTCACCATGGCTGGGACGTGCTTGTGTTTTATTACAACAAGAACCAAAGAGGTAGTTCACTTCACAAATATGGGACTCCAGGTGTGGCACTGAAATTTGTAGGAAAGAACAAGAAAGCAGACAGAGAGTTCAAAAGCAGTGTCAAGACTTATTAAGAAATTTGTTAAAGGTACATGTATAGCCAGCATTTATTGTACAATTTAATCATAAAGTAAAATTGTCTCTAATATAATGGCCTGTCACTTTGTGGTACATGATTGGGCCTATTCTACTCTATCATTGTCAGTTGCAGGCCCAGATTAGGAAGGTGAATGGTGGGATAGGTGACTAATCACCCCCTGTTATAGAATGAATATCCAGCATTATAATATACAAACCCACAGAATATTGAATTTGTGGCCTTATACTGTCTCTCCCTTATATGGAAATCCTGCAAGGCACAATTTTTTCTTAGGATTGTAACATTTTCAGCCATCTTTTGTTTTCTTTTTAGAAATTCAGCAATATCCTGTGGGTTTGTATTTTATAAAACAATAATTTATTATCATTCCATTTGTGCTTGTTGGATGTCAGATTGGTTATAGCCTACTCGGCACCACGCGTCTCACTGGCTATCTACCATCTTGTATCCAATGTGTGCTCATTGAATAATTGTTAAATATCCTAAGAGTTAACCCAAATTTGAAACCAATGTCATGCACAATACTTAAAACACAAGCGCATATAAACAGGCAAAGCTCCACTCACTTTTCTTGTCATATAGTGAATGTTTCAATATGGCAGTGCAAAACCAAAATGACAATGAAGGAGTCATCCAACTGAACCTCTTAGTTTTGTCTTGTTCAGTCACCACTATTGTGATGTTATTTTTATTTTTACGCAGGATGCTGTGGCAGCCCCGCGTTTGAAGTTTGGGTCGAATTTCTTTTTTATCGACGTCGCAAATTGCAATGTTTTTTTAAAATTTCCTGTATCCCACGGGACCAGGCGTCAGCTGGGCGATACTAATGGCGGCCGTGTTTTTGAGTCGTGAGTGAGGATAGCTTGTCCTTTTTCCAGTGGATTTCTTCTGTTATCGAGCGATTCAGTTCATCATTTTTCGGGGATCTGTTAGAGGATTACTTCAGCAAGCTATGGTTCAAGCTATAAGTTCAGGTAAGCATTTTTCGTATCAAATTTGTCAATGAAAACCGAGCTGTCTTGGAAACATTTGTTTATCATTCATGTGTAACATGGGTATACATATGGCGTTTTCTTTGCTTACTAGTGATCAGTATCTTAGATTATTTTTACACAGAAATGTAGTTGGATAGTTAAGTTTTAGGAAAAGGTCGTTTTAACGGTCAAAATTGGACTCAAAGTTGTAGCTTTTTTTGTGTTTCGTGACATGTCCTTTTTAAATATTTTCGCGGGAGTGATCAGCACGAGTGCACTACTGTTTTCGAGTTATATTCATTTTTTTTTTCACATGTTTTATTATGTTTTTTTTCTCCATTTGTGTGATCGGTTTTAGCAGCCTAAGGGCCCTTCGAGACAACAGAGGATTTATTGCCAAGATGCCAAAATATGTTGCTATTTCTTTATATTACTTGTATTGTTATTCAAAACACTGCTCCACTTGGGACCTCTTCCTCCAACTCAGTGTCCAACTCACACAAACCCCATTCTATTATCTTTTTTTAGATAGTACAAATAACACCGTTTCTAATATTAGACGGAGTGTTTGCAGTTGCATTTTTAGCTCAGCAATTTGCGCGCATGCGCGAAGGATGAGCTTTCGGGGTTGTGGGGAAAACTTGTTCGTTAGTAAACTTTTCTTGGTAATTCCGCTGACCAGTGTATAATGCCTGGGAAATCACAACACTAAAAAAATATTGCGGGTGCAATATTTGGTAGGCATTAGGAGGGGGGGTCGATGGTAGTAGCCCCGAACGCACATCAAACACAATGGCGGGTTGTAATTTTCAGGATGGTATTTCTCTCGTCTTACACATTTAAAAAGATAGACCTTCAAGTTCCGATGCCAACAAACGGATAAATTCTGCGATTCCTTTGTTCCTCTGTTTGAGAAATGCTACTAGAGGATTGAAATTATTTCTTACCTTTCACAAACTGACATCTGTGGTTTCTATATCGAAGCACCATCTGACAACAAATATTAGGACCCATGACCGACCGATGAATCAAGGGGTTTTATACAACTTCAAAAACACATGGAACTAACAGAATGGTTCCAGCAGGCCATATTTCAGACAAATTTAATTGTTGAAAAAGAGCCGGGACGAAGCATTCAACTGGGCTCTGGCATTTTAGAGCCCTTCACTTCAAACGGATTTTCAAGACTTAGGAAAGCAAAACGGACACCACAGGACAGCCGGTAATTGTTATGTCTAGATGTATTTGCTTTATAACAAAAAATGTTGTTTCAACTGATCGTTTCATTCCAATATTGCAATATAATTTAAACTTTTGTAATTTGTCATACGAAGGTTTACAATCAGGTATAATTCGATCGATCGATCAATAGCTTTGAACCGCAGTTTAGTGACTCATGATTTGCTTTACAAATTCTACAACTTGGAATTGTTGGTGGGTTTACCTCACTGAACAAAGCAGAAGCAGTTGACACTTGTTCCTGCTCACTTATCTGAATGAATGGTGGCTTTCTTTTTCTTCTCTATTCATCTTAGTACTACGACTACTCGGGTTAGGAATTGTTTGAAGGTTTCTTTCTCCTGCCTCTTTGGATACAACTTGTCGATTGAGAAACTTAAAGAACAATTCAAGATCAATTTCATCTTCTGGGGTGTCTGCAAGCTCTAATTCCCACTTTTTCTAACAACTCTGATGGCAACTTGGTCTCAAACATTGGTAGCAAAATACATCCATGACTCATTGGGGTTTCTCCAAGAGCTTCTAAAGCTCTAGTTCTGTTTATTAAAGTGCCATAAAGATCACGAAGGGATGATGCATTTGCAACAGACTTTGCATCCATTTTAATTTAATAACTGATTTGACAAGGGATGAGATTACCACACGCTTTCTTCCATATCTGTGTTTGAGACATTCCACAGCTGGTTGATAGTTAGCCCCAGTTACTTCAAACCCTTCTATTGTTTGCAAGGCATTGCCAGTCAGCACTGAACGTAGGTAAGTGAATTTCTGGACCTTGGCAAATCATCATTGTTATGCACTGCAGCTTCAAACTGATCCCAGAAGTTTTGGAATTTCAATACGTCACCATTAAACTTGGGCAACTCAATCCTGGGCAGTTTAAGATTAGATGGTTGGTGACTGTCCTTATGTGATTTATGTACACTTCCTTTTGAGGACTGGTCTTCCAAATTGCTCTCCTTATTTAAGTACTCATGGGCAGCATCTACAGCTTTATCTATCATATCTAAGGAATTCCCTCCAACTGTGAAGTTCATCCTCAATTTCCTCGTCTGCGAGTAATGAAATTATACGATTTCTCAACTGGAGATATGACATGCGATCCTCTGATAATCTTTCGATTCTGATCTGTATTTTTACCTTATTGTTCCCATTTTCGCTCAACTCTGAAATGGTACGAATTAAGGCATCAATATCCCCTTGCAACACTTTAGCTTTACGTCTGATGGAGATAATTTCTTGCGACTGTTCCTCGTTTGTGTTTCAAGGAAGTTCTTTGCTGATTTCAGCGGAAATTCAAATCTTCGGGGGTTTCTGACAGTTTCTGGTTTTAACAGCAGTCTTCGACTCGTAATGTGCATTTACTAACCTCTCGATCAAGACTTTTTTCTTTCCAGATGTCGATAGTCCCTTTTTCTTTAAGCAATCCACGTAGTTGCTGCACTGATTTTTAGAGATAGGTCGTCTTGCTTCGGTATTTTCACTGTCACTTGCATTGGCGGCCATCTTGTCTTCCACGTGGTTGCGAGTGTTGACTGCATGAAGTCTCACAGAATTCAGTCAATCCACAGCAAACTGTACTTACGATCGTCCAAATCCACGGCTCGAAGGACCATTTAATGTTATGAAACACAGCTTGAACACAACTAAGATTTATTCACGGCTTTCACAGCTTTCACGGCTTGACAACACAGCTTGACCTTTTGGTCTTAGAAACACAGCTTGCCAACGTGGCATGCAGGTCACGTGACATACAAATGGGGGAGGGGAGGGTACCGGTTACAAATTAAGTTTATCCGGTTTTCCGGCTTAGTCTCCAACCGTGCGGGTTGTAACACACTGTAACTTTTCACAGCTTGTGAAAATGTTATTCTGTACAACTTGGCTTCCTTTGTTTTACTCATTAGCTGAACAAAATTGCCCTTCAACGATCTGAAGAAGCAAGAGTAATTTCTCGATCTTACGGACACAGTCTTGTTGGCAAAAGAGCAGAGGTTAAAAAGTTCATGCAGAACTGGGGGTCCTCGTATTACTGCTATTCCTCTTATTTGCACTGAGGGCATAATTGACACTGGTATCTACGAGGGAAACATCAACGGCGTAACTTTTCATGACTTTGTCACTGAAAAGCTTTGTCCTAAATTTGCTTCCATTTGATGGAATAAATCCGTGCTTGTGGTCATCTTGGGTAAGCTGTAGTGTACACAGGATACTTTATAGTGTAGTTACATGACGTACCTAGTCGCGCAAGAAACTAGGGGAAATGGATTTATTAAAGCATGGCCGATTCGATTCGCATTTGTGTTTATTGCCTGCAATAATCCGGTTCAATCCGCTCGATATACGACATCGAGATACGACATTGGCGACGAGGACGAACTTTTAGTCCTAGACGACTGAAATATGGCATCAGTGAAGATAGATGATCTCTTAAACGTGAAACCGTTCGATCCAAACGGCGAGCCTTCGAATGTTGGCAGACGATGGCGGCGATGGATGAAAACTTTTTCTTTGTATGCGGATAGCAAGGGTCTTATAATTCAAGCGGACAAGGCTGACAATAAGGTCCAGAGAAGAGCTTTACTCCTTCATTCAGGCCGGCGAGGACGTTCAAGAAATCTTTGACACTCTGGCCGACACAGGAAACTGCAGCAGATTATGCGAACGCCGAGAAAGCGTTGAATGATTATTTCATTCCCCAAGGTAAATTCAACATACCAAAATCATGTGGTTCGAAGCATGGAGCAACAGTACGGCGAAACAGTGAGTCAGTTTGTGACAAGATTACGACAGGTGGTTAAAGTGCCTATGAATTAATATTTTTTTTGCATAATTTGGTAGCTTATTATGTCCTTATTCTGAAATGGCAAAATAATTTGATGAAAATCAAAAAGATCGCAGCGTTTTTTGCTGCCCCAAAGTAGGCGCAAAGTGCCAATCGGTGGAGTCTAGAGACTGGTAACGAGTTTGGCTCTGATGACGTAGTTGGTGGTTTCACCACTGTGTTGACACTTGGTTTTTGGTTGCTACAAGTGAGTATCTCCTTCGGTCTAGAAGATATAAAGCTTTTATTTTACACAACTATGTCTGGAAGTGACGATACGATGTCCTCTTCAGAGTCCATTCCAAGCAATGAATCCTCCGAATCCATTTCAAGCGGCGATACATCCGATGAAATGGAGGTAGTTGGTCGTGTTGAACCATATGCCGGACCGAGCCGCTTGCTCACACCGGCGACGAAGAAGAAGACGTCGCGGAAGATCTGGATGGTCTTTCCCCAGCTGTTTTGAGGGCGCGATTTGAAGGAGAAACAAACGTGAATGAATGGTCAGTATTTTTCCCTTTATTTTTTAGAAGAACTGTCTGAAATCGACAGATTTCTGTTCGAACTTACGTATAAGCTTACGCTTCTGAAATCGTTTGTTTTGGTTTTGCAGGTGTACTTGTGGAGAATGTGCGGTGGGAACGTTGTCTAACGCCCTAGAATATAGATGCTGCCGAGAAATTGGACCGCGTCACTCAGCAAATGTCATTTGATGGCAGTATTGAGCATATCAGTTGCATCACAAAACATGAGGACTTTGAGCACATGACGTGGAGAACTGTTTTGTTGCAAGCCGGTCCATTGCTGAGAGACAGAAATGGTAGAGGATACCGTCGCCGAGATGGCCAAACGGAAAACCAGTGAGTGTTGCATTTGGGATTTGTTTGTAAGAGTAGTTTTTTGTCCATTATAAGTAAGCTAACCTGTGAACTCCATGTTGCCAATTTCTCAGATCAGTATAAATCTGCTAGTGTAAATGTATAATTATTTATAAAACCACAATCCTCCCGAGTTCAAAATAATCTACTCACATGCATGGATTATAGTTTATCCAACATATTGTTTGTTTGCACACCAAAACTATCAGGCATAAAAGCTCAATTTCCCAAAAAATATGTGGGAAATTTACAAGAACTGAAACAGAAACAATCCGTTATTACTCCTTGCAATCACCTGTCCTGTCCCCTCTCCCACCATAATGCTTTTCATTTGAAGTGACAGGAGGCGGGTATATTCTCAGCTTTCTGACATATTAATTTTTTTTCAATGCTTTTTTCATCAGATTTGTGAGAGCAGTTGCATACAGATGGCTTGTACGGTGGATATGTGGCCATTTGGGATGGGACAACACAAGACCTCTGTCAGCATGTGTCTATCATCAAATCAGACAGAAGTTCCCCACTGCCCATGTCCAGGGGTACCAGTCATCCGAACAACGCAATTAGTATAATTATGTAGGACTACGTACTGTCCAATTGGGAAATAATTTGTATTGAATTCTCGGAATTTTTATCATCTGATTATTTCCCCAAATAGACCAATTTCAATATATTAAAATTCAGCCTCAAACAATAGACACCAACACAAGGCTCTGGCGAATACAATATAGAGTTTAAAAGGGTTTTTTCACCAGAGCCTCGCATCGATGCCTATTGTTTCAGGCTGAATTTTAATTTAACTTGGCTACAAGGCCTAGGAGAATAAAAAAGAGATATGTATTCACCCTCAACCTCAATGTGATTTCTTTTCAATGTCTTTTGTTTTATTCCCTCAGCCTCGGAGCTAAGTGTTTGTATGTAGCTGGGAACATGACCAAGTGTACCGCTAACAAGAGGTGTCCACCTACGGGAGGTGTCCGTTAGCGTGGATTCAACTGTTTATTGAAATTGGTCTATTAGAATAAATAATAATACAGGAAAACAAAATTAATCCTGGTACAATGTAGTTTCAGCCAAATAATAGGCTCTTTGCATGAGACGGTCACATGACCATGTCAATCATAAAATAGGTGGTAGTACAAAATGGTTACCAGAAATGGAAAGAGCATGATGAAATTATTAGTAAGGTTGCCAATTTTGAAACCGCCTGATGTGTAAGCGTGATATTTTATAGCAGTTTGAAAGTTTAGAAAAATTTAAAGGATTTTGTATGCTGGATGGCCATCCAGCATACAAATCTTTTAAATTTGTCATCAAACCACTATAAAATATCACGCACGCTTATGCATCAGCGATCTCAAAATTGGCCACCTTAATGCCGAGTTATACGGGCAACATTTTCTTTCAACTTGTCGTGCAACAATGTTGTGTTGCAAGTTGAAAAGTATTTTTGGTCGTATTACCACCGTGTTGCAAGTTGCGGCAACATGTTGCACAAAGTTGAACTCATTTCTACTTTGTGCAACATGTTGCCCCAACTTGCAACACAGTGGTAAATACGAGCAAAAATACTTTTCAACTTGCAACACAACAAATTATTATGTTGCGCGACAAGTTGAAAGAAAATGTTGCCCCATATTACTCTGCCCTTTACTAATAATTTCATCATACTCTTTCCATTTCTGGCAACCATTTTGCAACACCACCTATTTTTTATGATTGACACGGTCACATGACCATCATGCAAAGGGCCTATTACTCTATACAAGTGTGATATTTACAGTGCAAGTTCATTGGCAAGAGCAATTGATATTTATTTGTATTTTTGTCTTATTTCACTAAGGTTATATCATCACCGGGGTGATGATGGTCAATTGTTGTATTGACGTCACTCGGTTATTTACATATGTAGCTTGCGGCTGTCAAGTTCCGTCAGTCATTCCCTCGCATCCTTGGTCTAGTGCTTTTGTTACCCTAATACCCTCCCGCCCTTAAGGCGTTGGAGTATTATTGTCAGTCTAGTTTGTTCTCTTCTGTTTTGCCAACAATAAATTCCTACTGTTTCCAAACTCACCGTGTTTTGTGGTTAAATGCGAACTGATTACAGTTGTACAACATCATTTGAAAAGTCTTTTGTTTGTGCTTTGACTGACATTTATACAAGTTTAGGTTTGCATTCCACTGACATAGTTTCTGACATAAGAAAATAAAGAACTACAAGTATATTATTTAAATTTTTAATTTAGAGCACCATGTACCAAACAATGTGTAGTTAAAAAAGAATCAACCTGCATGCCAATTTCAAAAGTAGAACATTTTCCATTTGCTTTGAGTCATTTAGGTGCATGTTTCACTAATAAAACATTTTCATTTTGCCTGGTCTAGATCTACATGTTCAACATTCAGTAAATCAATTCTGATAACAATATTATTACATCATTGTCATGTACAATAAATTGGACTGAAAAATATTTTCAATGAAGTGAGGGGTTCCTCCACATGCTTTTTACATTGTAACATATTGCCTTGTTCACTCATTACTACTGTTGCTTTGCATTGATCGACAAGCATCAGAATTATGGCCCTTCATAGGCTGCCCACATTTTACGGCCATTTTCTTGGCTGTCTGACTCTTTTTTCTCGTGCTGATGCTGTACTTGAGTGATCTGCTTGCACGGCATCCTGCTCTTCAGCTACAAGATAGAAAATAAAATCCATACAGAAATTAAACGGACCCATTTAGCTTTGTTTCAGTTCTCCATTAATCAGACTGATGTTATTCTACATAATTTTTTGTTTCAAATTGTATCATATTATTCATGCATATTTGAATGAAAAACACTTAGTTAATAAATTATACAAAGCTACATGTTAGTGGGGCCTATTACAAAAAAAGAACAAGTTAAACCAAGCTGGGTTCACTGACCAACTGACAACAAATTATCCAGCATGCACATATATACACAACTATATTCTCCTGGTTCCCTGCAACATGTCAAATGCATTTCTTCTACATGTACAAAATTGTAATGGACTGTCGAGTACAATATCTTTATGATTACATGAACACTACTGGAATGAGAGAGTTACAAATCTGCTGGTAAAACTGAGATCTAATTACCTGCAGGGTGGAGTTTTGTCGCCTCCATTTCCTTTCTCTGTGTGTACCGACTTACTGCTGCAGATTTATTTACACGGTCTGGGAATTGCGAGTTGAGTGGCTGGGGTACTTTGTCACTATACTTTTCAGCCACACTCTTCAGCTTTTCTTTACTCGAGTTGAGAAGATCTTGTCTTATTTCTTCAACATAACCTTACAACAACAAAATAATAATACATGCACTCAATTCACAGCTCAATGTTCTTGACGAGGAGTCATGTATTTGTCACATGTACATGTAACTCACCATAGGTTGGTGGAACAGTAACCTCCCTCACAACTTCTTCGCCAAGTTTAAACTTGGGGTATGTCACTTTATAATAGTCCTCTCCATCATCAGATTTTTGTGTTTGTCTGAGAACATTCTCGTTAAAGTGAAGGGAGGCCAAAACATGCCTAGAAAAGGGAGGACATCAACAAGAAAGTGATTACATGTAATAAACTTCAGTTTCCTTAACAGTAATATCCACTGATCACGACTAGACACTACCATTTCTTGCATAGTCTGATTGTCATGTCGCTTACTTTCAAGGGCAAATATTTTGGGGTTTATGATAGCCACCTTAAAACTAGGTGGAAGTCAAGAGTTTAAATCCTGGTCAGGATCGTTCAACATTCTTGTACCAATTAAATTGTTTGTGAATTCCATACCTGCAAAATGTCCCTAACCAGGAGAAGCAGACCATCTTCGGGTGCCAGTGGTTTAGGGTCGAGTGAAACCCCTCCAGGCAGCTTGTCTGAGCATCTGGAGAGAGTTTCTTTACATCATTAACAAGTCTTGTACTTGCTAATAGCTTGTGTAATTTGTTGTATGCACTTGTACCTAACACCAACACAATATTTAGTACAAGAAAATTGAATTTTATCACTTGTCCAAGAGGCAGTGTACATGTACAATAAAGACCCTGCAACATATATAATGAAGGTGTACCATAATGTTTACTGTTACAACCAACACAATATTTAGTACTAGAAAATTGACTTTGTATTGTATAATGTATTGAGCTTACGACATGAATGCATCGAAATGTTCATGTTTATCAACTATATTTAAACATTAATTTATTTTGTATGTTCATTATGAACTATTAATGAGTGTAAAGTTGTTATTAATATTGTTATAATAAAGGATTACTCTGTCTGTCTGTCTGTCTGTCTGTCTGTCTGTCTGTCTGTCTGTATGTATGTATGTATACCTATCCTGATCCACCTTCGGTCTTCAATTTCCTCATCATGGGCACACTCTTGAAAAAGTGGAGAGGGGTGATTACTGTGCTTGTTGGAAACATGCTCCATGAACGATCTCCATTTGGCCGCAATCATCTCTTCAAAACCCTGCTTGGTTGATGTAGCACACCAATAGAGATGATTGCGGGCTCCTTTTATCCATTCCTTTATTTTCTCACAACCTTTCTCTTTGCCCAGCTTCAGCATTGACTTTCCGATTGAACGGGCAATGTGCCAAATGTCAAAGTAATGAGAGCAGCCTGCCTGGCATTCTCGTATCCACTTGGCAATACCCCTGTGACGGTCAGATACAAATACTGCAATGCAGAGGCCAACTGATTGGAGATACGAAACGCACGCTTTGCTCCCTCCAGCTCCATCGGTGAACTCCCACCAGTCTCGTTTGCCTATAAATATATGAGAAAAATGAAATACCATAAATCATCGAATAGGCGCTTCTTGTAAATTTCAGGTTAGTTGTCAATTATGTAATTGAACCAGCTACATGTATAGTTTTGTAAAATTTTATTTGTGGTAAGAAATCTGGAGTAATTCTGCCTTCTCTTACTTCATACAGTCGTTTTGACTGCATTTTAAGAGAGGGATGTGTTTATTTCATGATTCTATGGGGGTGCTTATTTGAGGGGGGGGTGCTTATTTGAGGGGGGGTGCTTATTTGAGGGGGGGGCGCGTATTCAAGGTTTTACGGTAGCCATGACACAGCATGCCCACAGTAAACTAATTATTATTAAAAATAATTATTAATTAATAATAATATAATATTATTTATAATTATTGTTCCTGGCCAAGAATGAAAACAATGTACAAACATAAAAATATGCTTGGCAAAATTAGCAAAAAATCGGAAGCAGAATTTACTTCAACAAGATATTATAAAATTAAAACTAAAGAGAAGACCTGTGATGTTATCACTATCCATAGATCTATGTTCTACATGGATAATGTAATGGGACTACATGCTGTCTAATTTGGACATTAAATTGGATGAAAAAAATCGGGCAGTTCAAGGAATTTTTTTTGATTTCAATTATTTTCAAATTGGACAAGCATGTAGTCCTGTTAGGTTTAATTATATCGCAGGTGACTGGCCAAATTAATACTTAATTTAGACAGTGAGAAAAAATTAACAAATAGTCAGTGCCCACGCTTGTATGGGATTTTGGGCTAGTGATATTAGTTTTTTTGTAATACTAACTTACCTGAAGAAGTTCAAAGTGTACCACTTTAAGGATGGTATTACAAAACATAGTATAGACACCATACTTTGCACTGTGACCCATTGAGTCAAACCGCCCATCCCACTCCACACCACATCCTTTAGGCTCTTGACTTGTGCAATTATAGCAGCTTGATAACGTTCCCAATAATTCAACACACAAGGAAACAAAAAATTATTCTGGTGAAAGAAGAAAGTCCTGGCATTATATGCCGATAGCCCCATGTGCTTGAAAACCAACAGGATTTTGCTGATTGAAGCTCCAGCCATAAGCACACTGAAGCTTAATAAGATATTCCCAGCTGGGTATCTGCCATCAAACAACATTGGTTGTGATCTCCATGTGTAGGATTCATCCCCACAGCTTAGACAGTGTTGATTCACTATCACCATGGTGCCCCTCTGTTTCATGGTTACCTTGGGTTTATCCCCCTTGCACTTGAAGCAGAATAAGGAGAATATACCCAGGAGCTTGGTGAAGAAAACAATGAATTTTGGCTCCTCATAGCAAGATGTACCTGGTTCAACTCTGAAATACAATTTTACAGCAATAACATAAGTGAACAAAACATAACATTGTTTGCCAGTGGGTAATTTGTTATAAGATTAATTTCCTACATTTGTAATATTTTTAATATATTTATTATAATTATTATACTATTGTATTTATATTCTTAATTAATTTAAACTTGTATTTTTCATTGATGCTGAAAAACCCACTTAGGGAGCTTCAATAATAAAGTATAAAGTATGTAGTATGTACATGTATATATGTATTGTATGTATGTAATCATATGGATTGTGTTCACTCTAATAAAAAAACTTGTATAAAAACTTCCCCATATGTGGTATTACATGTAGTTTGTTAAATGATATACTTACATTCTACAGACTGCTGTTGGATTGACTTTCAAAATTTGAGTTGAAATAAAGTTTTATGTATGTATGTAAATATATATTTTTTATCTTGAGTAGAGTGAAAATTAGCCTGCGAGGGCAGCCAGTTCTTCCAAAAAATACTGGCTGCCCTCACAGGATAAGTGAGAATAGAAAAGGAAAAATTGCCGAATCAGTTATTCTAATATTATTATTATGTTGATTTTCCCACAAAAGGTAACAAGGGTAATAAAATAGCTTTACCTCACTGTATTACTTGAATCTATGCCATCCTGCTCTTCCTCGCTTTGTGAAGTATAGTCTTCTGTGGATGGAGCACTATCTTCCTGAGGGGCCCAGTCGGTGTCTTCCACTGTATCTCCCACATCCTCCTCTGGATCCTCTCCCATACCAAGATCATGTACATGTAACTCCTCATCACCTGCCATATCACCTTGTGTCTGAATCCTAATAATTTCAAAGAAATAAAAATATATAATTTATTATAATCAATTGGATCATTCTATACTTTTCAAATACAAAAATTAAATTCATAATAAGATTTTATTGAACAATTATTATTATTCAATACAACAACAAAAAATTAATACCTGAGCATTTTGTAACTGATTGAATGCAGCCTCCAGTTTTGAAAAACGCTTCCTGAGCCGGTTGTGCTTTTTGAGCAGGGAACGCCTTTTCTGGTTGGTCTTAGCACAGTTGTTACATTTTCAGTACGACATGTAGCTGAAACTGGTGTAACAATGTCTGGAGCCCAGCTGGGGGCTGGAGAAGGAGTAGGGCTTAGGTCAGGGATAGCATGGGGACTATATACATCATTTTCCAGAGGAGCAGGACCAGAAGTAACTGAAGAGGCAAGGAGCCACGGAGTCAGAGGAAAGTGCAACTGCTGAGAATGACATACTTGGGCCAATGGGAGAACTTTCTGCTAGACTGACACTGGTGCTGGTGCTGCTGGATGCAGCAGCCAACTTCTGTTTAAATTTCTTACTCGGAGGAGGGTCATCTTCTGACATCACCTCTCTGATGATCTGAAAAGTCAAAGGTATTAATAATGCAACTTGATCTAAGCTTGTGTCAGCATAGTGTAAAGAACCGCTCATACAATAAGCAATTTCATCACCCACTTCTTTCAAATCCAAAATGGCTGCCAAGTACACGTATATATAATTTGTGAACAATCTTCCCTACAAATATAATAATATATCTTGCTCAAATAAAAATAAACGCCTAACAAAACACTAATAGTGAAACTTGTGTAATAACAAATCTTTCATGTAACATGCGTTCCATTCTAGATGTTTTCCTCGCATGTATACGGTCACAAATTATGCAGGATTACTTTGTAAGCTGATATCTTTCGCATTTTCTCTGCTTCGATCCAGAAATAAACAACCTTACAAACGGTTTTCATCGAACCATGATATGGCTCTGGTCATGATAAAAGGTATCATGACAGTCATGACTAGTTTCCGAATAAAAATAAGCTTAAACTTGTTCAGGTAGTCATCGTCGATGGACTATCCACGTGCTTTGGTAAACAGAGATAAAAACTACAGTAATACTTACTCTTCGCCGCTTTCGGGAAGTTAGAGGAGACGTAGTAGGCACAACTGTGTCCTTTGTTGGGACGGAGCCTTTAATTAAAAGCTTCTTCAGCTCCATCGCTTCACCACTTCCATCAGTTAAGAACACAGGCTTGTGTTCAAAACAATCTTCCGCAAAATGTGGCAGAGGCACAAACAAGACGACTTCTTTGGCTGAAAATCTTTTCGATGAATACGGACAAATCGTGTCCACTTCTGCCGCAAGCTTTCGCTGCTGGGGAAGTAATGCATAGAAATTCCCGGTGTGCCAGTCTTGTTGGAACAGTTGGCTTTATTTGGGCCACCGCCGCGCAATAGTTTCATTCCTCCCTTCTTCGCTCTCTTCGCCGCCATGACACTCTCGTTTTAGAACCACCAACTACGTCACTTCCTGTGTAATCTGAGCGTTTTGGCCGCGCGAAAATGGACCCGCTTCGGGTCATAAAATCCGAACTTTGCGGTTAAAAAAAAAATACATGAAAGAATTTTTACCCGTCCAAACCGGCAGATTTGAGTAAATAAAGACACAAACTATCAAATTAGGCAAGCTATTTTTACTTCATAGGCACTTTAAAAGAGATCACTATCAATGATAAGGAATACAAAATTGAATAGTTTTTGGGAAGGTATTGGAATTTTCTTGCCGCAGTATGTGGCTT